>VZRF01012999.1:2194480-2478329 GCA_013396875.1 Vireo altiloquus | reverse complement strand
GGGCCCCCCCGCCGACGCTTCATCTCGGCGCCCCGGCTCCTCTCACGCACATTCCTCTCCTCGACATTGCCCTGCCCCGCTCCCTGCCCTGCCGCCGTCCCCCTNGGCGTTCCCCGAGCGCCTGCGGAAGGGCCGCTCTCCGCCGCGGTGGGGGCCGGCGGTGCCCGCGGACTGGCCGGTGTGCCGCCGCCGAGGCGGAGGGCGGTGCTGTGGGCGGCCGGGGGAGCCCCGCGATTGGCCTCCGCCCGGCGGCTGGCGTGTCAGTCGGGCTCCAGGGGTGGCCCTGGGAGCCGCTCGCCCAGCCCTCTGACGGGATGAAGCCTTTAGGGGGATGCGGAGCTCTTTGCATTTTGATTAAAGCCCCTCATCTCCCTTCAGTCTGAAGGCAGGACACCGGGGAGGACGGGTCGGAGGGGCCTGTGCAAGGCCGGGCAGAGCGGGAGCGGGGCGAGAGAGAAAACCTCTCTCGGTTTATCACGTATGGCTCTATAGGAGAAGTCATCTCTGGGAATATAGTGGAAAGGACGGAGCTGGTATAAACTGAAGGCGCCCGTGTTTAATTCACACTTGTGGGTGCCCAGCATGGAGATGCAGAGATGGTCCACAAGGTGGAAAACGAGAAGGTGGCCCTGGGACTCGGCTGTAACCGTGCTCATCACCTTCGCTTTCCTTCTCCGGACTGCAGAGGTCAGAGGAGGTAAGAAAGCAAAGGGGAGCCGGGGAGTCCAGTCAGCCTCTCTCCCCTTCTCGGGGAAAGGACCCAGGGCACGGCTGCGGCCGCGTTTCCGAGGAAAGCTGTCAGAGCGGCTCCCGGTGCTGGGGAGCGAGAGCGCTCTCGGGGCCGGCTCCGGGCGCGGGACCCGCGGGCAGCCCCCGGCAGCGCGGGCTGGGACCTCCTTCCCAGGTACCGCGGGGGGATGGCTCTCGTGCAGCCTCAGCCTTAAACTTTGGACGTGCTTTTAATGATGTGAAGGAGGTGCACTGGCCGGGTGGGGAAATGAAAGAAATACTTGTCGAACGGAGCGACTTATCCTCTTCCAGCACTGGACTCCTGTTTTGTGGAGTGTGCGTCCAACTTTGTTTTGTTGAACTGCTGGAGTTCACCAGGTTGTGACTGAAATTGACCGACAAGTATCTGCCTTCTCCTCCGAGGGGCGAAGAAAGGGAAAACTGAGGGCTGGAGGATCTCTGCCCTGATTTTCTCCGTTCTCCTCTCATTTATTTTTTCCTTTTGCAACGGGCTTCAGTGGGCAAAAAGTTTTCCAGGGCGCAAGCGGAGGAGAAAACACACTTGGCGGGGCCCTTTGGCAGCCGCTGCGGAGGGCAGCTCCCGGGGCAGCGGCACCCCGCAGGTGGTGCGAGCGGAGCCGGGCCCGGAGGTGCCCGGGGGGGCTCGGGGGGCTCAGCCCGGCGGTCGCTGGGCTCCCCAAGGGCAGTGTCAGCGCCGAGGAGCCCTCCTGACCTCCTCCCCGCTCTGTAGCCTCCCGAGTGGTCCCTTAGGTGTCCGCGGACCTGGTGGGCAGGGTGCGGCCCGTGGGGGACTTGCAGGGGGAACAAGAGGCAGGCAGGTCTGCAGCAGCCTCAGCAGAAAGGAGTCGCCGCCCCCTCCCCCGCACCACCCCTCGCGTTCTCCGCACTTCTCCCGACCGCACCGCTCTCCCTGGGTACCGCCACCAGCCCAGCTGGGCTTTCTGGGCTGAGCTCGCACTTCGCCGAGCTGCAGTGCAGAGTCTCCCGTGGCGGGAGAGGTCTCTTCTCCCACTGGGGGTGAAAACGCTGTCTCTTCCTCCCTTCCTCCATCCCTCCCTCCCTTCCACCGGAGCCCGCAGGCGCATCTGGAGGCCAGTCTGGCTGGGACTGAGGTTTTTATTTTTCTGTGGGTCTGACATCAATGAAGGGGCTTAACTCTCCGAAATGAAAGGCTTAATTTTTTTATGTATTTATTATTTTAACGAGGCGTTTCTCCCTCTGAATTCCCTGAATCAACAGGCGTCCTAGAGGGAGCAGGGAGAGGTGATCAGTTTCCATCGAAGCCTTTATACCTGGGCACAACCTTGGCGGTGTCAGATCTGTCAGGGCTCCTGCCCCCTGCTGGCCCCGTTTCTGACAGGGACTGGAGGGGTCAGATTTCATCCCTCCTGCAATTCCGCTGACTCGCTGGAGTCACACCAGGGGGAATTAACCTCGCACTCGGTACTATGTGGAAACTAAATTTCTTCAAGAAGAATACCGTCCTCAAAGGCATGATCTATTTCTTATGCCACTTTCCGCAGTAGAGCTGACTAAATTAAGTAGGGTTTATGTAGACTATGTTTACATAATGGGCTGGATGCAAATGACAAGTTAAGAGAAAATCTAAACCCAAACAGCACAGGAAAAATCCACAGAACTTACTCTGAAATCAACCGAACTGATACTTACTGGGTTGTATTCAGCAACATCAGGCAGACTAATTTGGTTGTGGTAACTTTATTCAAAACTAAAAGCCTATTTTGATAGTCTTCTACTCTTCTGTAAAAAGGACATTTCAGAAATACAGAACTACAGGGTTCTTATTCTTCAGAAATAGAGAACTACAGGCTTCTTATTCTTTGTAGAAGCATTCTGAAAAGAACTTAGTTCTTGACCTTTTCTGAGATACAGTATGCTATTTGCTTAGGAACTACAGGGAGCTGTGTGTTCAGGGCTTGATCTGTTATTGAAGTCAGTAAGAGTTTTTCCATTGACTACAGAGGGACTAGAATTTGACCTAATTTCTCTAACAGAGTACAAGGGACTTATTTCTGAATCATCTGTTATGCATTCTAATCTTATCGAGAGTAGTTAAAAGATAACATAGGACATGATGATTCCTACTTGAAAAGAGGAGAGGGAAAATACCAAGGAATAAAATAAAATAGCATAAACATCAGGTAAACAATATGACTAAATGAAAATGCTGGATAGAACATGAATGCTGGGTAAAGTATAAAATTGCTCTTATAAAGTCTTTTAAATCCTCTGTTCTTCAATTTTCTTTTCATAAACTACCTCTATGAAAAGAAAATTACATGGTGTATTCAGATAAAGTGTTAATCATAGAGCAGTGACTTTTTTAAGACAACAGAAGCCATTCCATTTAGACAAACCTCAACAGATTCCTAAAATTTCTGGCTTTTTTTTCAAGTTTCTTTATTTAACAAGAAAAAAAAATAGAGAAGTATGAGGTGTCTTTCATAATTGTTAGAAATGGTGTGCGATGAAGTGTTTGGACTCTTGAGTTATTTCTTCTTTAGACAAAAAAAGTTACAGAAGTGAGAATCAACTGAATGGGAAAAGCAGTGGCTCATACTTGGTCAGCCCAGTGCCCACCACCTCTTAAGCAGTTCTATTTAGAAAATGTTTTTGCTTTATGACTTGGCTAAAGTAAACAAAATTCAGTATTTTAAAAGACATCCTTTGATTTCCTTTCCCCTTCCTCACCTTTAATACTAAAGCTGTTGGTAATGTGTTTGGAATGAATAAACTCATTTAGTCAAAATGGCATGGCTTCAACACTATAAATTTTTTGTAAGGGCTTGACATCAATGCACTATTGTGATACTGATTTAAATTTCATGGGCAAGAAATGAAAAATCAGCCTTTTAATTATTTATAAGCTTTTTCAAGCAAATGGAAGTCTAGCTCTTAATCTGAGCGAAAAAAAGTTTTAAGAAGCCTTACTGAAAATGAGGCTATGAACCTATATATAGAAAACACACTTTGGACCTTCCATGTAAGTGACTAGAAGATTTGTTTCTAATATAGAATAGACACTGCTTACTGTCATCTTAGGAAATATAAAGGTTCCTTGTGTTTCCCCCACGCAGGCTTGGAAAGCAGTGGGAGTTCTAGGTGCAGACGGAATGCAGAACTGGGCCAATTAGTGGTGGCAAAAGGAGAGTTTTCTTTGTGGATGCACACTTAACACTGCTACTGATTTGTATGTGCTTGGTAAGGAAGATATGAATCTGTTTGTTGAATGAAAGCTCTTGAATGCATCCAGCTAGTCTAAACCTGTACAAAGGGATGTTTTAAACTAGAAAAGTATAAATTTCTTCTCAGAACTATTTGTGATGTAAAGCACGCTTGATTTTAACTGATCAATTAACTTTTAAGATTGAAAAATAACAGAATATTCTAAGCATTTCTTTATTTTTCAGTTAAATTGTCTTGTGTCATAATTTGTGTGGGTTTCTCAGCTTATTATTCACAAAGTTGGCAAAAATGAATTAATCAAAGGGTGATTTCGGTAGCTGCAGCTAGTGGTCCTAGCTGAAGTTTTTCTGAGTCCCAAGGATCAGCAGGTGAAATGGTCCAATTTCCCAGAACAGTGCAAGAGAGACCTGCATTTATTCATCTGTTTTGCTAAGTAATTTTGATTTCTTAATTGTTTCTAAGGTAAAATAATTATTTCAACTTCAGCAGCAGAAATCAGACACAGAAAAAATGATTGGTATGTGTTGTTAATTTTCTAGAGTGTGTATCTTTGCATTTAATTTAAAAGGAGACTTCACATGGATCCAAGACAGGACTATTCAGGCTACAGGAAACTATGTTTCTTTCCCAGCTCTGCAGAAAAGAAGTTTCTCAACTTCAGTTTTGTGTATATTTTAACAAATTTCACTGTATATAGGTGCCCAAATATTCAGTGGGTTTGACTTGAAATAATCTCTTCCCTAGTACCTATAATTGAAATGACTATAGGAAAAAAAAATCTTTGATTAAAAACCTTTCTCAGTTCTATCTTTTGTTCTGATTACTAAAAAAAACCCCATGAAAAACAACCCACCCCCACGGCTCCTGTTGTTTGTAGAATTAGTGTCTGCAGCAGATGTAAAATGCAGGAAAAAGTTGTCATTTTTATGACTGTCATGCCCAAAGTTCCTTGATCTCATCCAAAGAGAAGCCTTAGTTCTAACACAGTTGCAGCACACTAAAGGAGCCATGACATTGCTGCTGAGGTTATACCTAAAACACACTGGAGCAATTATGTCTTTCCCGGATTTGTTTTGTACAGTGGTGAACAGTAGGGTTTCCATCTGCCAGCAAGATTAAGAAGTTGCTTTTCTTTTCTCTGTAGAGCGTTCTGCTTCTTTTCAGAAGAAAACCTCCAAGCATTGGTTAATTTATCATTGTTCTGAGTATTTGTTGATAATGGGGGGGAATAAATTAAGCAGAGCTTGGGAGAAATCTCTAATGTTCTAAGAATGTGAAGTCTCATGCAGTGACAGAGATTTGCCCTCTGGATGGACACAATAGAGAACAGTGGCTTAAAAGGAATTAGGTTAACACACATGCCTGTTGCAAGGGCTTATAACTGTTCTACTCAGTATTAAATACCAAGTTTACAGACTGTAAATGTAAGGATTAATTGTTGACCTGGTTATTACAATAGTAGTAGAATCTGGCAGAACTTAAATTCTTTTTAGCACATTAACACACATAAGGGACTGTAAAAACCTTTGTGAATTTCAGGTCTGGGACTTCACTGCAAGTCCAAGTGTTAATGTACACAGTGTGTGAAATAGATGGTATTTGGCAGAGCTCGTGTAATAGAAGCAGAGTGTTTGATGCAAACCAAGTTGAAAGATGTGTTATAAAAGATGAATAAAAAAGAACTTAGATCCTGGTCCTGCTATAAATAATGTTACTGGCAGCTAAGCTTTGTCTGTGATAGAAATTGACTCAGTTGTAAGTCAAATTATGGTAACATTTTTAAAGTTTTACCACAGATTAAGTGCTACCTGTCCCTTACCTTACTCAAATTATCATAATAATCTGACAGATTATCAAACATTCACAGTTTGTAAACAGTTCAAGATTTTACACCCTTGCTGTCTTCTTAAGAGGAATTTCTGCTAATATTGGCAGGATACAGAATTTAATCTGATTTCCTTGCGTTGCTCTCCTTTGACATCAGAGAAAGTGTGATGAAAGATTTTAGTTGTGGGAATTGTTTCTCTATCAAACGAAATAGGATTACTTTAAATGGCACCGTTTCTAAATCTGTTCCTTGGCTTAAAGCTGAAAAATATACAAATGTTCCATATTTGAAAACTCACATTTATTAGAAGATATTTTTGTACTCTTATTTGAATTATTTCTCAATAAATACCTTGATGACAAAACTTTTAAGTGGACTCAGTTTCTTTCATGTTTAAGTGCTGAGGGAACACCTTGTCTCTTCCTGTAGCACGGACCCTTTTTAGACTGTGTCTCTTTTTTATATGGTAATAGAAACAGGATACTCAAGAATGTAATGCTTGTTTTGCTGATTTTCACAGCTGGAACTACTGTGTCTGCTGTCTGTACAAAAAGAACTTTTTGACTCTTTAGCAGAGGCCTCAATATAGTTAGACCCTTGGAATGCAGTCCTAAAAGATTTTGCTGTGGTGCAAAATAAGAATAAGTCCATAGAAATATGGAGACAGATGTTAAAGTATTGTAAACCTATGGATCAACAGAAGTCTGCACAGATGATGAAGAAGCCCAATCTTCTGGGCGCAGCAAGGGGTTATTTTGTGGAATCACTGTCAGGTCTTCAGTGCTTGATGGCAGTCAGTGTTGCTAAACAAGTGATAAAAGTACAATCTATCCAGTCTCAAAGAATATTTTGAGTAATACAAAAATCGCATTTTGTAGTGAAATACATAAAGCATGGTAAAATGCCTCAAAATCAAGGTTATACTTCAGAATTAGCCAATGTAACGAAACCTTAAAATAATTGCTCTTTTTTCCCCTGAATATTTCCAGTAAATAAATTAGCCTACAAGTTAATGTTGCTAAAGATCTGAGTGTGTAGTTGTACAGAGACAAGTTTTCCACTGGTTTCCGTATAGGATATAAGTGGTGGGGAGAAAGGGTTTTGGTTTTTTGGGCAATCAAAATTGCCTCCTGTACCTGCCTAGACTGTCTGCATAGTCTTTGAAATACTATAATGTATTTAGTAGATTTTTCAGCATAGAAAGCCAATGAAAAATTTCCAAATAACTGGTGTGGAAACAGAAGTAGGCAGTTCTGAGCAGTTTCACAGAAGCCTCTGTTGGTGAAATAGTCAGTCCTAGGGTATTTAAAGCATTCCTGTATGCATCTGGATAATCTCTAGTTCTTGTAAGCATTTAATATGAAAGCACTGCAATAACACCTATTTCTAAAAATGTCACCAGTCAAGATCCCAATTACATAATTCATCTGGGAAATTCATGTAGGAAAATTCTTAACAAGGTTTTCAACCTTGAAGTATGTCTCTAGAAGTATGTATACGGGCAACATATATTCAGTTAATCTCATAAATTTATATTCAGGTTCCTCGGAAAAAAGAGTAATTTTCAGGAGCACTATGTAATTAGGCAACTCAATTGGTTTCATTTTTGTACCTTGAAGATGTTCTGTAACTCACTTTTGCAGCCCATAAAACAGAGAGTTCATTTTATCCAGCTCTATGAAGTCCATCTATGTAGAGTGTTGGACCCTTCACAAAGGGCACTGCAGAACCAGTGCTTTGATGTCGGTTCCCAGAGCAGTTCTTCTGTTACAGAGCTGGGCTCTCGGCAGAGTTGGGAGGCAGGCGATCCCCACACTGCCAAGCCCAAAAGCCTGTGAGGAAGGGCAGCTCTGCCCAGAGCTGGCCAGCAGGAGATGGTAAGGACAGAGGAGTGCCTGATCCTTTTATGGTGCTTAGACACCTATGGCTGAACTGCAGGGAATCATTGCTTGGGATACAGAGCCTAGAGCCTGCAGTGGGAAGGCAATAGAGTCCTTTGTTAGAACTGCAAAGCTCAGTGAAGCAGTTGGGCATAACATGCTTTTGAATTCCTGCTTTTGGATGTTCACTTCTATATTAGTGCTTAACAGATGAAGGACACAGTAAAATAGTAAGTGTAGGTAATAATATTATACGTGTTTCTGTTTTTAGGGGATATCCATCACAGCTGCCCACTATAAGTGTCTAAAAGTAAGAACAGAAATGGTGGTTCTTAATAGCACAGTTTTCTAGTCATTGATGGGTCTTGTTTTGTATCCTAAAGGTCAACAAATGATCAGTTTATCAAATCCAGATTCTCATGCTGCTGGTGAAAGAGAGGTAAAGACCTCTTACATTCATTAGATTTTCGACCATTTAATGAGTGTCGGTTAGAAGCCATCATAGTAGTTTATCTTTAGCCAGCTATAGAATACATGGAATGTCCTTAGAATGAGCTCTTAGAGCTATAAAGATTCAAAATTTTAAGAAAAGTAAATAAACTAAACAACTGTAGGCTATTATGGCTTTAATAGGTAGCATGGTTTCAAAAACCTGTGGTGCAGTTAGTACTTTCTACTTAGATCCTTAAATATATACCTAAAAATCCAGCCAGAGGCAGCCTCTTCTGAAAATCTTGTCTGCATACATAAGGAGTCCCTTCATTAGGACTCACCAAACACACCCATTTTAGCCTACCACGCCATCACAGCTTGGAGGTTTTAAATGATCTGTTACAGTGACATAAAACTGGACTAAACTTTGAGAAAACACTCCATTCAGAACTGAAGATTAATGTTTCAAGGCTCTTTAAGTTTTAGTTTTTGCAGTGGTTCCATTGGAACAGATTACTGGCAGAATGAAGCCTATTTCCATGGAAAAATATGAAGTAAAATAATAGCAACTTAGAAACATTAGTCTTCCGAAATTTCTTATAGAGTTCTTTGTAGTGTGGAAAATTAAGCTCTTTTCTACTCCAGGTTGTATCTCCTTAATTAGGAGTTATTGATTGTAACTCTTAAAGGTTCTTTGTGGAGTGAACACTGATAAATTTTCACTTTCACGTCAATCAAAAAAGGCCATTGCTGAAGTATTGGGAGAACTCAATAAGTTATCAGTTTATTATATCAGAAAAACTTATAATACTGTTTAAAAATGTTCTTTACTGTATCAAAAGAAGGAAAAGGCAAAGTTACCATAGGCATTAACAGTACAGCAAGCACTGAGTTGCACCTTTGTTTAGCTGAAGTGTATCTGTAAAGATTACTTCCTCTTTTTTTTCCCCTTTGATTTTTGTTATTGTTTGCATTCCAAGTATGTCCCCCAGCAAGCAATCTGGAAGCATCTTTTAAATTATATAGGTAAACGTAGCCTTTAAATAGGGAAAGATCATTGTGTCTGTGTTCTCTCGTAAAATTTAGAGACTAGCATCTAGGAGTTACCAGACCAAAATCTAAATATAATAGGATTTCAACTTCTTTGCTTTATTAGGTAATTGGACAGAATTAAACATATTTTAGTCTAAATGAGTCATCCCCTGAACAATTTCTTATGGGAATGAATTTTGTAGCCAGAAATTGCCAGCACAGTCACTTTCCTGTCAGTCCTGGAGAGCTCCACTTTGAGGCCTGATGGTAAAGTCCTTCCCTCTTAAAATGCAGATGATGGTTTCCTGTGTACACTCCTTCTTCCACAAGTCTGTCTTGAACTCTTTGGTCCTTAGGCACCAGCACCTTCTTCTGCAGTTAAAAGTATCTTTGCTGTGGAGTTTATACCAAAGAGAGCAGATGTCAAGTTTGGTACACCCTATCTGAAAAGGTTCTGGGCTCCATTCCCACTGCAGCTTGTTAGTGGCTTGCAGCATGTTCCATGTCAAATAGAAGAAAACTTGAGATGTTGGTCTTTAGGACAGGCCCATTCTGACTTCCATGGTTATCTTTTAAGGAGTAATCAGACTCATTCAAAAGTTCTTAATTCAGTGAGTAATAGATTTTCAATCTGTGTGCATTCCAAGTCCACTGAGGACCACTGGCTGCATACATCTGGGATAGGATCACTCTAAATGTTTGACCTCTTCAGATCTGAGTAAGACATGAAATACTGCATGAGATCCACACTAATGTGGTGTTGCAGCCACTCATGGAATTGGCACATAAACTGCTTATTAATACACCTTTACCTAGGTTAGAAACCTGGCTGATAGCCAGCTAGCCTAGGTGGGTCAAGAAGAATTTCTAAAAAAGCACAAATATGAGGTAACCTTTTTGCAAAAAAATTCCCAGTAATTAAGTGTCCATGTAATTTTATTTGAGGGAATATAATAGCGTATAGAATTTGTCAATTTATTTGTGACTACAGCATGCTTAAATTACTAGTAAGATACTGTGACTGGAAGCTGATATGTATGCTAAGAAACAGAAGATCAGGTTTTTCATATGCTTAAGTGTCAATTTATTGACCCATACACGTTAGCTACTTAGGGCAATACAGGACAGAACATTCTAATTAGGTGAAACAGTACAGCTCTCTATTCAGTGTGTGTTAATGGTCTAATATTTACAAACCTCACTTTTACAGTAATGCCACTCACTAAACTGACTTGAGTAAAATTTTGTAAAAAAGCATGTTGTAGATCAAAACATTTTCAATAATCCAAAGTCATTAAAATAAAAGATAATTAACCTTAAAAAGTTATGTTAGCTAGAATGATTTTATATATGCAGACTTTACTGTTTTATTCAAAAAGATTGCAGCTGGTATAATTCCAGAGATGATATTGCTGCCATGAGATGAACTGATGATCCATCTTTTGTGGGTTCTGTACAGTTTGCAGGGTCAGATGGGCTTTGTCACAATGCAAAAATTTAATGGTGGCTGCTGAAGCAGAAACGTGGAATTTATTGCCTTCTGTTAAGGTACTAAGTTCACCATGATCTCAGTAACAGACAGAATACATATTTTATAAACCAAGAAGATATGATTAAGCACCATTCATTTAATTACCATCTACTTTTAAATAAATCTAAATGTAATGAACCAGACATGAACCTTCCAATGCAAATTTTCTTGCATATGTTACAACTTGTCCCTTTCTTGTAATGTCTATTCTTTTACCTAAGATTGAGTGATCATCTACAAGAAGCATTCCTATAGGGAGAAGGGGAATTGATATGCATTTTTACTGAAAACTGGGATCATCCTTGAGAGGAGGAGGCTTGATGTCACACATTGAATAAGTCATGAGCATAGACTGTGTGTCCAAAGGACTTCAGTTTCTGCCCTCCTTTACAGTTTCCCAGCCCCTCCTTTCTCTGCTATCATAACTTGCATTGTTATGGTACCTGGGGACCTCCTCCATGGGCAGTTTCCACCAAGAGAAAGGCAAAGCCATGTTGTGTGATAGATTCCAGCTCAAATATCAGGAAGTCTAAGAGAAGGAAACAAGTCCTCTGAACTTGAATAATAAATGTTTTTTATATTTGTGACATTAGGCGTGTCAGAAAAGAATCTGCTGTTTTCACCAGATTCTGCTTAACTCCAGATGAAACCACACTGAGTAATGGTAGTAATTGTTAGGCATAATGCAACATAAAGGCATCAGAATTTGATCCATATGTGTTATATCAGTATTATTAATAATGATATATCATAGATTTCATTTCAATTTAGATACTGTAGAGTGAATGCAAGCTATGATGTTTTCAAATGTTATTATATGATAATAATGCCTAGATTTCTACAGCTGTTCTTTTTCAATCTTTAAGGGTATTATAATTTTACAGTATGGGCTTGTGCATTCATAGACTAGAAAGCATTGTCATAGTCTTTAAAACAAACGTATCCTTGTAAATAGATGAAACCTAGACTTGCAAATGCTAACCAAAATTGGAAATAAATTTTTGCATGCATTTTCCTCCTCTCCAATAAACAAAAAACACATAAAGATCCCCTCATGTAGTTGGCTCTTGATACTTTCTCCTGACCCGGCAGTGTAAAAGTGTGATCTAACATCCAGTTTACAGCTACTTGGCTTCAGTGAATCCTTTTAATTTCCAGCAGAGATATTCTGATTTTTTTTTTTCATAAGTTTCCTAATGGAAGAAAGCTAAAGGGAAAGGAAATGAAGAGTAAATATGGCTTTGGAGTTATATTTAATATGAAGTGCTCTAGACCAAATGTTCTTATCCATGCCACTATAAATACGGAATGCTCATTGAGTGAATGGATGTACTTCAGCCATACCACAGTAATGAAGACCAGAATTTGGCTCTACAGTTTTAAATATTGCACTTATAAGTTATTTTGGCTCTTGAGATGTGACACCACTAATTTTTGTTGGTGTGCTTTACCTTCTTTATATTTGAAAATACAGGAACTTTTGATGGTGTTTAATGGTTTGGTGTCTTGAAAGATACTGGAACACTCAAGTTCCCATCTCACACAATTCTAATTTTTAAAAAGGGATTTTTTAAGAATCCACCTTTGTCATTCCAGAAATCCCAGCATTTTTAAGCATTTCTGCTTTGGCCACTGCTGTAGAGTATTTCAGTGGCAGTGGAAGTTGCACGTCTCTCTGAACTCTCTTGAATCAAGGACATGTGCTGTTGAACTTTGCACTATAGTCATTAGTGAGAAGAGTAATCCCCTGCAGTGGGTTCCCTGCATTAGTGAGAAGAGTAATCCCCTGCAAAAGTAGCAGAGTGGAAACTTGTATTTTGATTGCAGACTGCAGGCTTGCCCTGATGAACACACACAGGCTTCTTTCCACAGGGTTGTCTTGTGGCATTGTCTGGCTTTCCTGCAAGAGGTGGCCTTCAAGCAGCAGTGCAACATGGCCATAAACATCTGCATAAGGGAGCCACTTTCTGGGTCAGGATCTTGTGTTTTGTCAAATTTGCCCTGGCAGACCGAGTTGAGTTTTCAAAGCTGATGTCCAAGTTTCATAAGGAGAATTAACTCCATCCCAAAAACTGGTGTACAGAAGTGTTTGCATGATTCTTGTTTGTTATTTCCTTGCCATCTGAAATCTTGGCACCAAATTGGAAGGATATGAAAGCATTACATTATACATCATTAATCTGCATTTTTCTTTACTTTTTGAGAAAACTATCAGGGAAAGTTAGATAAGAAGGTAAGAAATTTAGGCAAGCTGTTTTATTCACCTTGAGGAAGGTCTGATGAAAGACCCTTCATCTGTCAATATATGGGTTATATTAGTGTTGCCCCATATAAATACAAGCTGAGATCTTAGTTTGTGGACCACACAAACAGGCAAGCTGCATGCGCTTAGCACTGGTGCTCCTTCTGGTTATTGCTTACCATTCATTCCCAGAAATCATGTGGGAGCAGCATGCTAGAGAAGTGGTGATTTCCAGAAGAAACAGAATCTGTCAGGATGCTGTTCAGTGACACTGAACACTGCAGAACCCACGGGAACTGGCAGAGAGAAGTCACAGGCTGTGCTCTTTCCTGCCCTTGAGTTGTCTTCCTACCTCTCTCCCTGGTCTTCTAAGCAGGCAGTGATGGCTGCATGAGGACTGCTCCTTGTGTTTTACACTTTGAGCAGATTGCCTGTAACCATTTGTGCCTGAGCTGTGCTTTTTCAAGAGCTGTTTATCTTAGACTGTATTCCTACATGTATGTGTGTTCCATGGCAACAGCATCTGCTGCTTTTTGGAGAGACACTGAGCAGGTTATCTGAGCACACACAGTGAACTCATCAGGAATTTTAAGACTAAGGTAGTGGCAGCATGGTCAGGCCTACTGAACACTTGTTACAGTAAATATACTAGTTACAGTAAATGTAAAAAACCCACCCCCGAAATTCCCTGAGACAAAACCTCTACTAGCAAAAAGAGGGATTTTTTGCAGGAACCTCTCTATATGTTAGCCCCAGCCATGACACAGGAGGAGTCATGCTTCTGATGCATTCCTCCCTTTTATTCCTGTTACTTAAAGACTTCTAAAGAACTTCTTTACTTTGTGCTTGTTGGCTGAAGTAGCTATCTGAAGTCTTTGATATAAATTAGGCAAGCAGTTTCTGTTACTTGTCATCAATATGAATTTAATAGGTCAGCCATGTTATCCTTGGGGATAGACTAATTACCTTTTTTGTGTTAATTACTTCATGTAACTTGTCATTTCTATATAACTTGTCATTTCACCTAACTTGTTGCTTCTATGAAAAATTACATTTCTAGTAATTATTTTAAACTGACTAGTCCTGCTGTTTTATGTGTCATGAATCACAGTTTGTGGAAATAAATAAATAGTCAACTATAGATTATTAGAGAATGTTTGTTCTTATTATTTGGAATTTGTGGTTTGAAGATTGTCCTATTATTATTCTGTTTCTTGTCTGGAAGTTTTTTAGCAGCAGAACTAGCAGGGAGTAATGAATAATCTTGTTTATGGGTGAATAGTCTCCCAGTCAGCCAGGCAAAGAAAAGCCATTATTCTAAAAAATAATGAAGAATCTGGTACAAATTATAGAAAAGAGCAAAGGATGAAGGAATGTAGTGGTGGTTGACTTACACAGTGAATTGAAATTTTTACTAATATTTCTGGTGACTGGTTCTGCATTACCTTACTGGTTCAAATTAATATAGGTATAGCAAAAATAGCTGTTGGTTACTAGAAAAAATGTCACAGTTCCTTCAGTATGTTCTTTCAGACTGAGTGGCAATTCCTTCAGAAACGTGTGGAACACCTACAGAAAATACATTATATCCATTAAAATTATTTTGTCAGTACTCAACAGAGAAGTTAGACTAATACCACAGTGTTTGCACACTATTGAAACTTTCCTTTTGAAAATGTTTAAACATAATTTCTTGCATTTTCATTACATGTGGATTTTAAGTAATTTCAGGTGTGTACTGTAGCATTCATTCCCAATGTGTTAACTTGAAACAAACGCTGGCTGTGTAGCTTATGTTTAATAACACAATGATGATCTGATGTGAAAAGGAAATGAAAAATTGCAAGATGTGAGGAAAAATTTAAAAGGTTCACAAGCATTTTCTTCTGAGAATATTTTAATAGAAGTTATGTGCGTTCTAGGCTGACTGAGAAAACAAAGATTGGTTTAACCACAAAGTTGAGTTTTTCATATTTGGCAGTGTCAGGAAATGAACAGGATGAGCTAGTTAAACTTAACTTTGTTCACATCTGCGCAAGCAGTTGTTTAACTAGTTGAATGTTCACAGGTAGTGAATTTTGGACCTTAAGCTGATATTTTTCGACATGTAAAATGAATGATAACAGACAATAAATCAGCTATAGTTAATGCCACAGTGCAGTTCAAAGATGTGAAGTCAGATTCACCAAGCTCATTTCTCAGCTTTAACATTGAAAATAATTTAAAACTTTGTCTTTCCAAATAAAGTGGTCACGAGTTTGCCAACATAGAAGCTGTGGAATAGTCCCAGTGAAAAAGAGTCTACTGAAATCCTGTTTCCACTCAAAAAAATACATTAAAAAACCATGATCTGAAGGGAGTATGAGAATGAGCACCTTAATTTTGCTTAAGAGAAAAGATATGCAGTATGCTAACTGTTTTCTCTCCCTGCCTGTCTTGAAGTGCTTGTGCATTCAGTGCTTTGTCCTTTTGCCATGGAGAACTTTTATATATTAAGGATTTTTGTGGACTTTACCAATGTATATATGTATGCAGGCCTATTGGTTTTAATTTGCATCAATATCAATTCAATAACAACTGTTATTGGAATTCAGCTTCATATTGTTAGACACTGAGCACGGATGCAATCTTAGTGTACTTCATCTCTAAAGTACAGACCAGTCCATATGCATTTTAACTTGGAAATATTGAAAGACTGCAATTTTGTCCATTTAGTCCTTGCAGGCAAAGCAGGTACATTTTTTGTTCTTTAACTTGGATGTGAAATTAGTTTAGATGCTTTCTTATCCCATTGTGTCTGAGAAAGCAGTTACATGTAATCAAAATATATTTTAATGTTAGCAACAGACAATGTTGTGGTAGCAGATTATTAGTAGCTAAATGCTTCTGAAACTTTTGTGCAAACTTTGAAAATCAGTTCCACTTCTCAGAAATCACTCATTAAAAGCATGTATTGGAAGTTTCAATCAGCAAGATCCTCATCATTCGCAATTGGGGATTTTCAGTGTGTAGTCAAGTAGTTTGAAAATCTGATCATAAAAATTGCATTGGATGAGAAGAACTCTTACATATTTAAAAACTAATAATCCTGTTAAAATAATATTATGGTATAATGTACAATAAGTCAAAATAGGATGCAGCTACTGCTCCGATTAGACATATACTTTTGCAAAGGAATTAAAGCCTTTTTTGGAGTCTGCATACCATAGAAGGGCAAGATGAATAATTCTTTTTGTTTTTTTTTTTTTTTAACTTTGTCAGCTGAACCCGTTGATGTGCTAAAAGCATTAGAATTTCACAATTCTCCAGAAGGAGTAACAAGAACAGCAGGATTTTGCACAAACAGAAGGAATTCAAAAGGATCGGATGTTGCTTACAGAGTTTCAAAAACTGCACAGCTGAGTGCCCCAACAAAGCAGCTGTACCCAGGTAAGATTGGCACAAAGCTGTTCTTTTTGTACATTACCTTGCTGCCTATGTTTTTATAGTCTCTAAAGCATAGCATGTAGTCCATCCTCAGTAGCACAAAACACTTCTGTTGTCCCTAGAGTTGGGCCTGCATATGAATGGCAGGATGGACTCTCTTGCCACAAAGTGAGTCAGTTTTTATTGGCTTCAGTTATAAAGCTCTTCATCAAATTTTGTCACTGCTGGAATTGACTTGTAAGTCATACTACCTGTTCTCTCATGATGCTCTCTGATGGAAATCTTATTTGGTGGCTTTGGCAAGTTTTCTCCTGTTTTTATAGTGCATTTAAGAGCAGCAGTGCTTCTGTAGTAATGCTGAAGGGGTAGAAATGAGTTGTGGTTGGCCATTGCAAAATCATTCCCAGAAGTAGCATCTGTTAAGAATTACATCAGAATATCTGGGTATTTGGGGGACTAAACAAGGCTTGTTGTGGATAGCTGGTAATGTGATTCCATCTTCTCTCAGATTTCTCTAAAACGGAATAGTCAAATTTTGGGAAAGATTCTTTGGATGTTACGAAGAGACTTTTATTCCATTATTTTGCTATCACCTGAGACTTGGCTCAAACTGTTGAGGAAAATGGTAGTAAGAATATTAAAACCTGAAATCATTGACTATTTAAATTTTCTGTTTTGACACATTTGTAGAGTTTGACCAAGTCATACAGAATGCATACAGATTAGAAGTGGCAACTTTCTTTTTTAGTCCTTCAGAATAGCAATCATATAGATATCACTCAGATCTAGAGAAGGATAAAATGTGCTTTATTTTGTAGTAACAATGTGTTCCCAGGGAAACACAAGAAAGAGCTATACACAGTTCAAGAGTAACTTACGTGTTCTCTTAACTCATCTCTCATTGTTGATGGAAGAAGATCAAAGCAAAATTCACTACAGATATAATATTTATATAAGTTTTTAACACAGTTTCTTGGGTTTTCAAATATCTTCTCAACAAAGTTGCATGGAAAATGTCCTGCTGTCCTTTACATTAGTAAAAATGTATCAAAACAATTTTTTTGGAGGGGATTATGATAATTACTTCCTTTTCAATCTTGTGGATCAGGCATCCTCTCTCACCTTACCAGAAGAAATCCTTTTTTTTCAGATTATTTTTAAAGAATGATCATGAGTGATCATGTCACTTTTTCTTAGTGCTCTGTAGCAGTGGAAAGACTACAGAAGATATCTGAGATAAGATCAAGCTGTGAGATATCATTTCAGCTAAACAATACCAGTTGTAACACATCCCAGCTTTGCATTCGTCTGACTCCTGTAACTCATCAGAAACTACAATATATCCACCAATTTATCCGTCTTTGAAAAAATGAATTTAATATTATTAACCAACTTCCCAGAATATAACGGAATTTCATTTCGCTAATTAGAAGGCATTATGTGGTTATAATATGTAAACTGCTTAGGTTTTTGTTGTACTGTTGTTGTACATGCTCTTAGTTATCTTTTACAAAAGCATAAAGGAATGACAACGCAGATATATAAAAAGATTTTTCTAGGTATTTTCCCTCCAATTCTTACTGTTATTTATAGTTATTGTTCAAATAGAATCATTCCAATTAACAAGAAATTTAAAAGTATTTGAGAAAGCTCTGGTATCTATTCCAGATATATGTCCAAGAACTGTATATGCATATAGTTTTATATGTTAGGTGCAATATATATACAGTTTAGCATGTTTAAATGTCATTTCTTTTTTGACTTTTTCAATCAAAACTGTGTTTGGAGGAAATTTTTTTCTAGTTACCCAAAGCAGATTCAAGATAAAATGTTTGGGAAAATTATGTCATAGTGGTGATGACAGAAACTACTGAACTGAGACACATGACTCATTTTCAGTCAGCTTTCTTAGACAGCTCAATTTTTTTCCCCCTTGGATGTTATGTGTTTGAAGAGCACATGTCCAGACAAGCTGAATTATTATCACCTACCTTAAGCGTTTTCCACATATCTTTCAGATTAACAGTGCAGATAGAGCAAGTGCTCAGTGCTTTTTGAATAGTTTCTTTGGCCTTTTTTAACAGCTGTCTCCTCTCTTTTCCGTTGTTTTTGTCACCTATTTACTCTGACATTAGAAGGTATAGTGTACAGTTTCACTTGCTCTGCTTTACCCTGTCGTGAAAAACCTTTACCAACAACTCACCAGAGTAAATGAAATGTTTCCTATCTGTTGAGCTTTGATCTCTTCAAAATAAGATGTCAAAATGACGTAGAAACATGGTCTATATTACTACAGTGTTTCAGCAAGCTTCCATAAAAAAGTTAAAAAGGGGTAAAAAGCACATAAAGTATAATTGCTGCGGACAATATAAAAATTGTAGGACTAGGGGGTTCTGGTTTAAAAGGGTGGTATGTCATTTAAAGAGCAAGGAATATTCTATACATTTTGTTTACATATTGTAATTCAAGGAGTAAAAACTTGTCTTCATGGAAGAATCTAGAATCTTTGGAGCTTTCCCACAATACATGGGTTGGAAACAATCTTATATTTTCTCTGTTGGAAGAAGAAGTTCCAAAATCAGAGTTTGATGAATTCTTACATGCTTTGATTCATTACAAAACCACAAGATATTATTTTATTAAAGCTTGTTCTATTATTATATTAAAATGTTTAAGAATATTTTATCTACTCTCCTGCACACAAAGCTGCAGTTATATTCATTGCCAATGTTATTATTAGATTCTCATCTATTTCTTGTATGTCAAATTGCAGCTGAAGCCGCATGGATCCAGAGCATATTCTGGATTTTAGAATCTCAGTCTTACACTTTGTTTGTTATTAAGCCTAATAGAGTTTCACGTCAAGTGAAAGCGAATTTTCCACAAGATTCAACAGGAGGAGTAGTTCAGTAGTTCCTTTATAAGCTATATCTTCCTTTATAAACTTTACTCTCAATTTTGTTTAGTTTTAGTTATAAAGGTGGGAACAGTGTTTGATATATCATCTTCACTTCAAAGAGAAGGCATCAGGGAATCAATGAAAATTAATATTCTTTAATTTTGCTTAAATCTCCCATTAAATAAAACTAGTGGTGTATTTTTTCAACATTATCCACAATATAATTCTAGAAAGACTCAAATAATTGTTATCCAGGGCCATTGAAGTACCAAGGGAGTACTTGCTGTGGTACTGCTGCTTATTATGTTGAGTGAAATTGTAGTGCGCACTTTTAAATTAGAAGATTACTAAACAGAAGATGAATTTAAAGAAACAATGAATGTGAAACTACTGTGATTCTTTTATACCTTGTGTTGTTACATGAATTCACAATAGATTTAAAGCACCTCTCCTACAAAGAAAGGCTGAGAGAACTGGGCTTGTTCAGCCTGGAGGAGAGAAGGCTCCAAGAAGATCCCATTATGAAGGGATCCTTTAGTAACCTATAAGTATTCTTGAGCTTTTGAATACTTAAAGGGGCATATAAAAAAGAGGGATAGGGAATATTTGCATGGGCAGATAGTGATAGGACAAGGGAGAATGGCTTTAAAATAAAAGAGGAGAGAGTAGTATTGGATGTTACAAAGATTTTTTTTTCTCAGAGTGGTGAGGCACTGGAAGAGGTTGCCCAGAGAAGTTGTGGGTGCCCCAACCCTGAAAATGTTCAAGGCCAGCTTGGATGGGTCCCTGAGTAACCTGGTGTATGGCATCCCCACCATGGCAGGAGGCTGCACGTGATGAGTTTTAAGGTCCCTTTCAACCCAAACCATTCTATGATTTTATGATTCACAAGTTATGTTTTTAAGAACCAGTAAGGTATAGCTCTCAGGAATTAAAGTGAGACCAGAAAGAAAAAAAAAAGACATAGAAATTGTTCCTAATATAATGTTTTATGTACTCAGTTTTGAGAATTAGAAAACCCCTGCAGTTTGTATGCTGTATCCTATGTGCTTATAGAAACAAAAGTAAAAATGGTTTCATTTTTTCTGAATTTATAGTTGTATGTATCACTTTTTTAACAGGTGGAGATTTCCCAGAAGATTTTTCAATATTAATGACAGTAAAACCTAAAAAGGGTATTCAGTCTTTCCTTTTGTCTATCTACAATGAGCAAGGAATTCAACAAGTAGGTGTTGAAGTTGGTAGATCCCCTGTCTTCCTGTTTGAAGACCAAAATGGAAAACCTGCCCCAGAAGACTATCCTCTTTTCAGAACAGTCAACATCGCTGATGGGAAGTAAGTGTAAAATTTTAAAATGGAAAACACATTGCAGACCACTGTATAGGTGATGATGGTATTTATGAACAGTTTTCTTAAATATTTAAACAAGTCAATAACTTGGTTTCTGGCTAGTTTGACTGTTGCAGTACAAAATTAGAGAAGCTTTTCAGCAGAATAAAGTTCCAGCTCCAAATGGTGTGTACAGCTATAAATGAAACAAACCACCTTTCCTATCTGCCATTTTTATAAATTGAGAGTGAGGAAATGATCAGAGAAGTTAAACCCACCCAAACTAAACCTGTGAAGATTCTTTCTGTGCAATATAGAGTCTCACTAAAAGAATTGTCTGGTCAGTTTGAAGGTGATAGGCAGAGTGAAGACAAGTTGACAAAACAGCATAGGATTTCTTCTACCCCAAGCCAAAACAGCAGGTAAATAAAATGGTTGGAGATATCTATGTATAAGGAAAACCTATCTATAAGGAAACCAGGAAAGAATAAGCTGGACAATTAATCCCAAGTGCTGCACCCCCAGTAAATCTCAAGCACCTGTTGCATCAGTAATGCAGTTGTTAATTTTTTGTAGCTCTGTAGACAAGCAATCATTCACTGGGAATGTTGTTCTAGTGCTTGTAAAAAGACATTCATTCTTTCAAAGCGATTTTATTGGCTCTGCTGCAGCCCAAGAGGAGCAGCCACAGTCTTCAGAGATACACAGAAATAAATTTTACTAAAGCAAAAGAAAACAACTCAGTGAGGAAGTGCAAAAACTGAACTATAATGAAATATGTTTATAAAGCAATAAAGGAGAAAAGAAAAAGAAAAAACCAATTGTCTCCTTGGCCTAGTATTACCAGACAATGGAATGATATGATGAAACCTAGACTTTATTCATTTCCCTAGCAGAAGGAGTGATAAACACGGCAGCACTTTTTTTTTAATTGACTTTTGATGAATAGCAAAGCTGTGACATAGAATTTCATCCAAAATGTTGATAAAATGGCAAAAATGAAGAAATAAAAATGAAGTTGGTTTGGTACCATTTCCTACAGTGAGACTATACAACTTCTAAATCAACTGGAGTCAATCCTACCCACAGTGAGCTGTGATTTCATGCTTTCAGCTTCTACACGCTTTCAAAAGATAAGCCAACAATTTTTTTCTGACTCGACTATTTTATGAAGGATCTAGGACAACAATCATCATCTCAAACTGAGATATATTTAAAAAGTGTGAACAGTGTAATGTGCCTGAGGATGCATGGCCAGTTTGCTTTTATAATGATAATGTTTAACAGCATTCCAGAGAAAACATGGAGTTATAGTTCTGGCTCAGTGATACTGTTTAGCAGTCAGATTCCATTAGCTTCAAGGTGTTTCTTTTGATACACAGAATCTCTTTGTAACAATGATCTAAGCTTTCTCTCTGACTTAGGCAACCCTAATGCCACAAATGCCAACTAAAATAATTTGATTCCAGTCACTAGTATGACATATTTTACTTGTTTTTTGCCCTGGTCTATCAAAGATTCTTTAACATTTTGCTCCATGCTGGATTACAGAGTGGTCTGCTGTTGTTCTTAAATATTTGTCATTGCAGAGAGGCTCACTAAATTAATGTGATCTGTCATGATTATTGATAAAGTCTCACAAAGAACATAGTAGGGTAGAGCAAGACATAAAAAAATTTTATTCTCCAATGTCTCTAAATTAAAGCCACTCATCAGCCACTCTGAATCACTTCATTCACATTTTGGTGAATATTATGTAGGCAAGGCTCTTGTTGAAGGATTTGTGCCAAGTATATGTATCTGGGAAAGCATTTATGTTGGAACTGTTGCAAGTATTTGAAAAATCTCTATATCTATGGGATACCTTCAAATAAGCAAAAGAACATGGTAAAATTTTGGTGGTTGATCACACAGAAAAAATAGTAAATTGTAAATAATAAATAATAACCTGATGGGTTAATTATATTTGCCCAAGTAATTTGGAAAATCAAACATAAGTATAAAAAAGAATCTGCTGTCAGATTGTTCAATCTATTAAAGTGTAAAAAATGCACTGGCTTCTAATTTGAGTTTGGTAATGTTCTCTGGTTAAAGCTGCAGAGAAAGTCAGCTTGAGCTTCACCTTACAGAGTGTTCACAATGAGCTGTGGATCAGATTCCTTTGTGCTGAGGGACAGAATGTATACAGCAAACAGTCAAAACACTGTGTACATTTGGGTATGTATGAAAGTAGGAAATAAAAGCAGACATTTAAAATTTTATCTGTGAATTAATTGATGCACCATCTGCTATATACTGATTTGATAAGAACACAATGACCTCGTTTTAAAAACATAAACTACAGTAGAATTACATTGTTTTTTTTTAATAGGTGGCATCGAGTAGCTATCAGTGTGGAGAAAAAGAGTGTTACAATGATTGTTGACTGTAACAAAAAAACTACAAAACCACTTGACAGAAGTGACAAAACAGTTGTGGACACCAATGGCATCACTGTCTTTGGAACCAGGATTCTGGATGAAGAAGTTTTTGAGGTACAAATCAGTAATAAACAAACAGAATTGAGTTATTTTGTATTGAGTGAGGTGCTTAATGCAAACCAGAATAATCTTTTAGGTCAAATGCTGGTATAATGTAGAAACTTGGATTTATAGAACCTGTTACCATAGGCTGAAATAAAAGAGAAGTAACACAGGGAAGTGTACTGTTGGAAGATTTGATGCATTTTTCTGTCCTTTTTGTTGTATCTGGAAGAGAGTTGCTTTTTTTGTCTTTCTGCCTAATACTGAGATACCTGAGATATTTGGGAGAATTAATCAGGGAAAGTTGTGTAGTATGACACTGAATCATTTTATTTCTGTCTCTCTTAAACATTTGCAGATATTTGTGTATGCTAACAGTATCTGAGAGCAGGGGAGAAGGAGCTGGAAAGTTTTCTGTGTCATATGAATCCGTTATAGTGTTTATCCCAGCTATTACTCTTTCCAGTAAATGGAACTTACTTTGGCAACAAGGACATATATGTTTCCATCATTTACTGGCCAAGAAGTACATATAGGAAGGGTAAAATACCTTTAAGGAAGTATGTAGCTGCCAATCAGGAGGCCTTTCTGGGTAGAATCCTTATGCCAATAATTATTTTCACAGACTAATTACAAAGCTTCTTAGAGCTACACTATTGAGTTTCTTTTATAACATTGTTATACAATGGTTAAAATTAAAAAGTTTAAATTAAAAATGAAAAATGAGAAATTACAGATAGGTAGTTATTTCATCTACAGAACATCTGTGCTCTATAAATGTCCATGCTTTTAATCCTGGCTTTAAGCAGAACATAAGCTGGAGAAGCTGCATAGATATCAAGAGGAGAAATATGAATTTTGAGCGTAACATTGTGGTATTGTTATCTTTGTTTTCCATTGACATGACGAACTGTGGGCCTTTTGAATACGGAAATTTCTGGGGTGATTTACTGAATCAATCAGTATGATATGTTTGGTATTTGCAGCCTAATTCACCTGTAGTCCCCAGTACAGTTTGCACATCTGAGGATGTTTTCCATTGAAGATGAATTCCACAGATGCCTCTGTCTGGGATGTGACCAGGGTTTTTGGTCTCCTCATGGGATAATTACTTTAAATTTTCATTTGTATTTCTTTCTTAGGTGAGAAACCAGGTTCCCCAATATATGTTTTTGACAATAAACTGTCAAAAGTGTGTGTGATATGAATATGCATAAGCGAAAAAGAATTCAGAGAAAAATACAATTAGATAGACTGATATTTTGTTAGTGTTTTCCATGTGATTTTAGATTACAAAATAAACTAAGGCAACAGGGCCTGGCTTGTTCTTGCAAAGTTTGTAGCCATTTAAAAAGCTGTTGAGGAGGAAAATGCACGATGACTAAACAATGACGTTTGGTTTGTTTAACTCAGTGCAATAACTAAATAAAAATATCTCTCTGAAGTTTCAGAGGTGCTGAAATGATTGTACATAGCTGTTTGGAAATAATGTTTTATGATATGTGCATAAAGGGAGATATTTATTTTATCATTTACATTAACATATGGGAAGGGATGTGGTAGAATGCAATCATTTGTTGGTGAGCAACTGTTGGAGGAGCCAATAAGGTTGGATGAAGACATAATTTAGCAAATTGAAATTAGCACTTAAATCAGAATTACCAGATAATTTGAAGAAACTCAAAAATAATCCTGCATTTTTCTTGAAGTCAAACTTGTGTGAAGTCAACATGGACACAAGGATATAACTTTAACAGAATTTGCTAGAATGTGTTAAAATTACTTTTCTCCAAGGGTGTTGTCACTTGTGGAAGGATGGAAAAGGAAGGTGGTGGTAGCTGGTTCTCTGCCAAATTTTTTTTTCTGAAGTCTCATGCACTGACATGGCAAATCAGTGCTTCAATTCCAGCTGAGACACACTAAGAAGGAGGCTTTGGACTCACAAAAGAAATTGTGAAGCTCTCTGTAAGGTCAGTTTGGAGGCTGAATCTTAACATTAAGTTCTGAGAACAGCAACATTTCTACCTTTTCTAGCCTCACTGTACATTTCCGAATGTCTGCAGTGATTAGGTTTTCTAAAAGTGCACCTCTTTTCTCATTTTTAATTCAGAAAAATCAGTTACCATCTTGTAAGGCTGTTCTTGAAATTGATGGGGGTGTAGATTAAGTCTGAAGTCTTATATAAATTAGAAGCTTGCAATCCTTGCTTTTGGGATAGGTTTCTGCTTTCCTTTACTGTAAAGTCACTATGGATTAATTTGTACTTATGTTCAATTATCTGAATCTGTAGGTAAAAATGTGCATGTTGAAATTAGAATGTACCTCAAAAGTTTAAACAAAATACTGGACCCTGTCCATTTTTAATGGATCATAGAATCATAGACTATCCTGAGCTGGAAGGCACCCACAAGGATCATGGAGTCCAGTTCCTGGCCCTGCACAGGACTCCTCAGGAATCCCACCATGTGCCTGAGGGCATTGTCCAAATGCTTCTTGGACTCTGCCAGGCTGGTGCTGTGAGCACTTCCCTGGGGAGCTGTGCCAGTGCCAAACCATCATCTGGGTGAGGAACCTTTTCCTGATATCCATCCTAAACCTCCCCTGACACAGCTTCAGGCCATTCCCTCCAGTCCTGTCACTGTCACCCCAGAGCAGAGATCAGTGCCTGCCCCTCCTCTTCCCCTCTCCAGGAAGGTGTAACTGCAATGAGGTCGCACCTCTCTCTCCTCTTTTTTAGAGTGAGCAAGCCAAGTGACCTCTCTCCTAAGTCTGGCCAAACAAAACATAAGCTAGTTCATTTTGGGTTTGTCTACTGTTTTTCTGCTCGAAACAGCATTCTTTTTGTTTTATTAACAAGAATTTATCCATCCCTTAGTTACTGCTGCTACAATTTCTAAAGTCTGGTTTCCTGAAATCTATCCCTGCTTGAGAGTGTCATGATTGTGTGTTAAATATTCTGTTTTTCTCATTCATGGCAGCTTAGAGTGACATTTGGTGATTTCATGGGTCTCCTTGTTAGTATTTCTGTGCTTTGAACCCTGCTGTTTCTTGAGACCACAATAGTCACTGAAGATACACATAACACAATGTGTCTTATTCTGTGTGCAGGAAATTCCAGAAGTTATCTAGTCATCACATTAGATTTAACTGTTTAAGGCTTAAAACTGTATACTACAGACTTTTCACATGACATTTATAGCCTTTGTTAGTTTAAATGTAGGAAGCCCCTAAAAACAAATACCTTTTGGAATCCACAGCTCGGAGTGTCAGAAGGATTAATATTGTATCCAGGCATCACAGAGGCTGTTGTAACTTGGGTAATAATTATATTGGTTTTTACTCATAGTAAGCCAGTGATTTGGTCACAGGAGCAGTGGAGCACTCTTCAGTCTCCTCAAACTGAATGGATATTTAAAATGTGGAAATAATAGATAAATGTGGAAATGTAGATAAGTATAATGAACTGTTAGGCTTCAGTGACCCACTAATTGAAGATGATAATGTTCCTTTTTGGTCTTGAACCAAAGTATACATCATAACACAACTGCACCCAACTCAGTTGCATCTCTAAGGTAACTCACTCCCACTGGAAGCAGAATCAGTGCTGTGAACAATTAGATACATCCTATTCCTTGTTCCCTTAGAGAGTACATCTAAGCCTCTCTGAATTCTGGTGTACACAAATGAGTCCAAAACAGGTTTTATTACATTACATTTCTCTGACCTCCTCACAACCTGACTGTATATTTTGAAAAAGGAATTTCTCTTTCAGTCATATTGCTCTAACATATTTTAATGGATCATTCATTTAGAATCTTCAGAATAAATGTTGTTCCTCTGAGGAATGTTTCACACTTGCTTTAAAGCAATGTTACATCCCTTTGGCTCAAATATTCCTGTTTTTTTTTCTAATTGTGTTATTTTAAGTTTGTAATACAAGATTTAATTAAATTAAATTCTTGGCCATGTCCTTCTCTTTTTTTCTTAATATTAACCTCCATTTTGTAGGCAGTTGTCCTATCTTTGTTCTGATTCTGGCAGTCTGACTGTTACTAGCACAAGAATATGTTATAGCACACTGGGAAATTTTGAGTGCATACATTTTAATCGGTGTGACATAACCTCATGACATAACTTCCCTATATCAATCAGTATTTTCTGAGTAAATAAGCATATTGGGTGTCCAGAGGTCAGGTAGATCACTGAAAGAAGGAAAGGGCTGATTAGTGTCCTGAGAACATGATAAATGGCTGCCAAATTCACTGGTTCTGTATATCCAAAACACACAGTATTCTTTGGTAAGTTTACCCACTGGTGCTAAAGCTAAGAGGCTTTTTTTTTTGGAGGTGCTGTTAGGTGCTATTCTGACTTAGCTTTAAAAGCAAGAAAAAATTTATCTAAAGTGTTTTCTGAATCTCGTGGGGAGTTGTGTGTTTCATATGAGAAAATTCCAATTTGGAGCTGCCTGCTGCTCATTCCTGCATATAAGTGCTAATCTGAGATTTTATGACATTGTTCTTTGGTAATATGCACATCAATATCATGTTAAAAACAAGATAGTGAATTCAAGCAAGCACTAAGCATCAGGTGCATACAAATGATGAGAAGCAAATTATAAACCATGAATGTGTCTTAATAACATTATGCTGTCTAGAAACTGTATTATTATTAACTGCCAAATTATGAGACCTTAATTTACACTGCTAAGCCCTTGCTCACTGAAGTGAATCGTTTGATATCACTGGGGCTAATTTGTAAATGCTTGTTTTTGAAAGACTGTCACAACATTCCTCAAACTTTTACATGTGTCTTTTGAAATTAATGTCTTCTCTGTTTTTAAATACATATTGCAAGAACAGCTGGTTTGTAAGTGCTTGCTGCAAAGAATTCCCCAAATGCAAACCAAAAAAAAAAAAGGAAAAGAAAGAAAAAAAGAGTGAGATGGTGGTACATGGCACCTAGTAAAAGAATTTTGAACTGTATCCATTGAAATATGTTTGTAGCTTAAATGTTTTATAAATAATAGGGATCTTTTTATTCTTTGCCAGCTTTAAGGATTTGTCACTCCTCATTTAGTACTGTTGGTATGACAGTATAAAACACAAGTTTTTTATAAGTATTTTATAATAATTTAATAACTAACAGTCTCTATGCAGATATTTCCCTATAGACAGCTTTTTTTCCTGCAAAACTTCACATGTCAGACCAATACCATAATTTTTAGGCACTTTTCTGTAAATGAGTATAACAAGACAAAACATGATGTATAAGACTCTCATTTAAAACCAATGAAAGCTTTAACAGCACAGAGTTTATGGATTAAATCCTTGCAGTAATACTTGTTAATAAAGGGTTTAGATTTTGATATTAGTCATTAATCTGCTCTCATGAAAAAAGCACTAATACATTTGTGTACAGCATGGGGTTCCTTTAACCAGCCTGACTGAGCAGCTGGGGAGAGGCTGAGGATGCCGTGGCAGCCAATGTGGTTCAGCTTCAGGTGAGGACTCATCCCTCACATGTCTGTGAGCAGGGGAAACTTCAGAGTGTGAGTGCAGACAGGCACAGAATGGTTTATTGAGCAAATCTGAGCTGTACTGAGTGCTCAGCTTTGCTGTCCAGCTGAAGCAGAACAGAGAAGCCAGCCCGAGGCAGAGTGCTCCCAGCATGGAGTGTGAACGAGGTGTCCTCAGTATCCTCTGCTTCACACTGCCCCGTGGAGCTGCACCATCAGCTCGTGGAGACACTGCCAAAGTTATTCCCATCACAGTAATTTAGTTATTGCTACTGACCCACTGACTGTCTGTCACACTGAAGAGAAATGTTTAACGTTCCAGGCAAAAATACTTAGAATCAGCCTTTTAGATGTCAACACCAGAGTAACTGGCCAACAGGAGCACTGAGAAGTAAAAAGAAAACCAACACACAAAAAAAACCCCAGCATTTCTTACAAAAGCTTTCTATTTGGCTTGTTTTGTTTTACTTTATTGTTTTTTGTCTCAAAGAATGGTGATTGGGTGTTCATAGTATTTCCAAACAAATTTTTGTTCAATGGACGGAAGTATTTTTTGGAAGCAGGAGGGGGAGAAAAGAAGAAAGCAAAGTTCTGGGAATTCCTTGGAATTTGAGTTCATTTTCAAGAAATGTTCCCAAGAAACAAAGGAATGGTCATTTAACTAAAGTGTCTGTAATTACATTTAAAATTAACAACCTGAGATCAAGAAATCAAGAAATGCTGCAGGCTGCATCAGCTTCAAAAATTTTAACAGATAGGATTTATTATCACCTTATTTATTATTGTGTCTAGTACATTTCAGTTTTAAACAACAGGTGTAAATAAGGTTTCAAAATACATGAAAATGTAAGAGATTTGCAGATCTTTTATCTGGAAAATAGGATGTCCTTGGGCACACGTGCATGCCTCTGTCTATGTACACTTGCTGTTATATCGGCATTGTAGTAAAATCCATCTCTCAGCCAAGAATTGTAGTTGAATTTGTGAACAGCTGTGTTATGAAGGTTAAAAATTATAATTGGTATATCAACCAATTGGTATTTCTTAAACCAAGCTGAATTTATCCTTCTATAAGCATGGTGTTTCAAAGAATCAAGAAGACACTGCTTTCTGTGGAAACTTTGACCTGTACAGTATTCTGTTTTCACAGTTTATTGCTTTTACAGTGCTTCAGTCTGGCAGGCTCTAAATATCTTTCTCTATTATGCTCTGTTATGCAATGGGCCTGGGTTATGGAATATTATATTAAAAGCTCCTGGAATTCCTCAATCCCTCCCCAAATCTTTGCAGGAAGATTAAATGAATTCTGCAGCAGGTTTTTCTAAATTCTATAGTAATAATATCCATGCTGTCTAGACTTTTGCTCTTTGGACTCTATGGCTCTACTGTCACATAACTAATTAGAGAGAGTTGGCACAAATACTCAGGTTAGGATATTTGTGCTGACTTCTGCTGCTGTACTGAAAAATTCACTTTATACTTTTTAGGCTTTAGCCATAATATGAAAATAAAAGATATTTTTGAAAGAATTATTTTTTTCTTCTGAGTTTATTTATTGCCTAGCACTGGTTTTGTTTTGCTTTTATCAGCATTTATGTAAACATGTTTAAAATATAATTATCCTTATAAGCACATAAGAGGTACTAATTTTATCCATTGTGAATCAGGAAGATGGTATTTTGCTGATTCTAACTCTTACACACTAGTTGTAGAAAGTATTTTTGAACCTTTAATATATAAATTAGACATTTTAGTAACTACTGGGGGGTTTTTTGGTTAGTTGGTTGGTTCGTTGTTGTTTTGTTGGGTTTTTTTCCTGCAGAGCTTCTGAGGTAATGCTTACCTGCTGCTCCTTGGGCAAAATTACTTTCACCTGGCAGGGTTATTTTTTTATTAAGATTCTTGTAAGAGAGATATCCCAAAATCTGCCTCTGAACTGTGGAGTTCTTTGTAGGGAACTAGACCATTAAAATTTTACAGACTGGAAGAAAGCATTAATTTCTGCACTGATTTCTTCATACAGTGCCCTTACAGCCTACTAAAAATTCATACCTTTATCTTTTTAACAATAAGCAACTGATAGTGGAGGTGTCTTTTCTCAGTGATAGAAACTTTTAGGTAATAAATAGACCACAAATGGACTACTTTATGGTTGTAATTCTCTAATGCACCATATTAAAAACCATTAGTAAGATCACCTAGTTAGAAGGAAGAGAGAATGTTTCAAGAAGACATATAATATCTACAACTTTTTATGAAGTCAGTTAAGGTAAAAATCAGGCATTAGCATTTATTGATATAATGATAAAATAATTAATTCCTTACTAGTCTGACCCTTGATGATTTACATAATTGAGAAAATCTGACACCACATCTTGTTGGGAATTTTCTTTGTTCCCGTTTCTGCTGTGGAATCTAAGGAAGACTCTGAAAATTTGGAATCACACATAGCAATTACTACCATGAGGCTAACTAAAGCAATAATTTCATGACAATATAGCCAAAATTGGAAAGAGAACTTTAGTTAGTTTACTGCTTTCCTGCAAATTTGGTCTCAATTTCCATATTTTGTTATTCAAGACTGCATTTTTCTAGTGTTGCACTGTTTTCTTATGAAAGCTATTTTTCCAGTGCAGATACCTCACCTTGTGCATTACTGCTTTGTTTTTCCATAAGTCCTGGAAGTGTACATACACATAAATTTTCTCATACCAGGATGTCACTGTGGAATGTCTGTGAGATTCACAGAGGAATTTGCAATGAGTGAATTCATCACACACTTCTCATTTTAGCTGGGCTGTTCCTTGTAGTAGAACAGTTGATGTGAGTAAATGTCTGTGTAGTTCTTCCAGCAGGCAGGAATTCTATTGATTTGAGAATATTGTCCTTGTAGCTCTCTAGCCTGGTTCTCCACATTTGCTCTGGCATGCAACAAAGTGACTATTTCCTCAATCAAAATAACTCCTTTTAGTAGTCTTTGAGGATTCTGCAAATAAGTTATTTGGTGGAGTACCTTTTAGAAGGAATCCTTCTGTACCATGTTTTCACACTAGGCATAATTGGTGGACAAGATATTTCATGATTCTCAGGCAGCTTTTATCATATAACCATGAGGCTGATGGAAAAGTCTGATTTTAATTATGAGCATATCCCCAAAATAGAGAGGAATGAAAATGTTCATAGACATTAGCTATTTTTATTCCATATTTCAATGAATTATTGAACTGTGCATTGCCTTTGTGAGTTACATGTTGGCTTTGACAACGACTTAGTGCCTTTTTCAGTAAAGAATTCAGGATCCAAACTAAAGATTTCAAATTGATCCACTTAACTTCCAAGTGGTACATGTATGCTTAATGGTAGATAGAATACCTTGCTGGATGTTCTCCACCACCTCTAGGCACCTGAGATGAAGCTCTCATCTTTCTTATCCCTAATGAGCAAGTTACGTTAAATATCTGACAAAACACTGTTTAAAATAAATTGGTTTAAGTGTCAGCCAGAATTAAAAAAAAATTGTTACAAGGCGGTAGGTTATTCTTCTATTATTATCCTCAAAGGCGAAATAGGATTTTAGAGCTTTTCGGGGCCAGTTAAATTTAAAACATGCACTTTGTTACAGGGATTAATATGAAAAAGTGGCTGTGCACATCTGCCTGACACCTCACCACACGTTCTCTGCGTCTTCCATCCCACTTATCTCTGACACCAAAGCATGGTGGGAGACTGGCTCAGCAGAGACATGAAAGGCTTTACTTTTAAAACATGTTAGATATCAACTTCCAACTTAGTGAAATTGCCTGAGCAGTCTTTGCCAACATATGTGGTCATTTCAGTTTCATAGAGAAGTAAGAACTGGTCTATACAGACAGTTGCCTTCTGTACATTCTTTTTTTCTCTATGCACTTTTCAGAGAATTTTGAGGATGCTCAATTGTATTTGTGCATTTTGATCTTTTTTCTTTCTCCTGATCCATCTTTGCTTTCTCTCTTGCTTTCATCATTCTACCCTGTGAGGCTTCCTTTTTTCCCGAAATTTTTGTATAAGAAAAAAGGTATGACATATACATATATGTTTAGATACCTTGGTATTGTTTTACAGATCAGCTATTGGAATTCTTAATAACCCATAATTCAGAGTTCTCAGGACTTGTGAAGGTAGATCTTTAAGTGCCTCATTCATGACTCCAGGTCATGAAATATGACCAGATTATTTGTAGATTATTTGCAAGGAGCTTTATAAAATGCCGTTTTGGTCTCACAAAGTCAAGCAGTTGAAATCAAAGAATGTGTTTATAAAGACTGAAGTTATTCTGTGAAAATTTTCAAAGAGCAAAAGTGTAGATTTGTCCAACAAATACCTTTGAATGGTAACTAAATCCCAATAATGAAATCTGCAATAATGCGTGTGGAACTTCATGGGCTGAGATGATTGACCTGATCTGAAAGGAAAGCTCTTTGACTACTGTTACAGCACAGCCAATACTTCACGGAACAAAATACTCAGAAAAACAATTTAATTAGCAAAGACAGAAAATAAAAACAGAAAATAGAAAAGGAAAATGAAAAATTTACTGGAAATATTTGTATAGCACATCTTGAAGGAAAAAGAGGGAAACTAACATTTGGAATTCCAAATATTATATCAATCGGTTCCTCAGTAAACTTCTCACACATGAATATCCAGTAGTAATTTATGTATTCTGTAAAAATTTATGTATTCTGTGCAGGATTTCTGAGGGCCTCCCTCTACGTGGACCCTTGACAGGCAGACAGACAGGGCTGGGAAGTACAGTCAATGGATCAGGAACAGCTTTAACCAATTTAGGAACATTCAAGCCAAGTGGTAACAGCATACCGAGTGCTTCTTGCAAACACACAATCCAACAAAACTCAGTGCCAAAATTCCATGGCATTCAGGATCAGCAGAACGCTCCAGAGTACTGGCTGTATTCCTGGGCCTGGGCTCTCTTAGGCTCTCTGACCAAACAGTAGTTTCAGGAGCTGTTTGGGCCTGGCTCCTGCTGGCTGGCACCCTGCGGACACGGAGATCTGTCCAGGCACCTCTGGCAGCCAGGAACACTCAGGGCCAAAGAGCAAGACCATGACTTGAACTCAGCAGGGTGAGGACAGAGGATCTACACATCCACCTCTAGGTTGCTCAAAAGGGTTACTTACGTCTTTTGTCTTACAGTTGCTTTATTCTCCTCCATTTTTTCCTCTCCCTCACTTAGTTTTAATGTGGTTGGTGAAAGAGAAAGGACAGAGTGCTTTGGAAATGCTTTACTGGAGATGGTGGATGTGTAGCCCAAGCTGACAGTGACTGTACAAAACCTCTCAAAGCACTCCAGCTCTTGAGGGGGTCATGTAAGAAATCGAAGGGGGAATTTTTCTGTATGTACAGCAGGTTTTGTAAGATGTCCAAATCAGGAAGCATTAGTGAATTTAAGGAAAATAAAGGAGAAAGTCCGGAACTGCTGACAGAGAAATGAACTACTGCACTTGTAGTATTTCTGGAGGCTTAGAAAAAAATATTCTATATCTAAATTAATCTGAGACACACATGAGTCTATCAAGTAAAGTGAGCTGAGAGTATTGTAAAAAGCAGACTTGTAACATATAGCCATTATGTGCTATGAAACTATTTCCTACTTTATGACTGAAAAGTTTGTAAAAAAGTTGTAGAATTAGGAAAATTGCAGATTATTGTTTGATTTATTTTTTTTTTAGTTTGAAGAAATTTTGCTTATGTTGCTGTTTTCTCATTTTGAAAGGAAGGAATGTTACAATTATTATTTACTATTTTAAAATATTCTCCAGTTTTCTTAATTTGTTAAAGGTTACTATTATGATAAATGTAAAGTGATTCTGGAAATACTGAGAGAATTGTGGATTTTCCCAGCCATAGATTTCCATCAGTTATGATTTTCCTTTAAAGGCAAAACAGGCAGAGGTATACTAACAAAGGTATTTGCTTGTCCCTGCTTTGGGTAAAACCAAAATAAAATTACGTTAGAAGTATATAAAAGCTTAAAAATCACCCCGTTGTGAGGAAATATTGAGAGATTGAAATTAATGGGTTTTGACCAAGAACCTGTGCCAATTTCCAACCAACTTATTTTTATGCGAGCATAAGAAGCTCCTGGATGAGAAAATTTATAGTGGAAATGTTGGCAGGAATTTACCTAATGCTGCTTAAATAGTACCACTATGTTAAGAAATACACTGGATACCAGACAGCTTTCTGTGGAAAATGATAAACATACAAGGTCTCTGTAGGGGATCTCAGCAGAGCCATTTTTATTATCCACAATAGTGGGTCTCTTTCTGTGATGTTGTTTTTATGCATGATATGTGGGAATAGAGGCAAAACCAACATTTTTTAGCAGTTAAGGTTTTTTTCAACACATCCTATAGTGTGTATTTACACAGTACTTACTTATTTCTATTTTATTAAAATAACTGTTTCTGGTACAGACTATTTTACTTTATTTTATTTCATTGTCTCTTTTGAGAATGCATATGTGATGCAAACTCAGAATTGTACTGTTGATCACTTGCATGCTGAGCTGCATGCTGGTAATAGGAAGTGCCCTGAATTAAATCTTAAGAATTCAGACTGATTGCCAGTGAAGAAGTAAATAAACGGCACGAAACCACAGATCAGAAGCTACACCTTCCCACTCTCTCCTTTCAAAACCAGACGTGATTTTAAGCCAGAATTTTGCACCTAGTCTATTTGGTATTCATTTGCATTGTTTTGCCGTGTGAACAATAGTTGTTTTCCATAATGGCAGCAGAAATTAGGTGGATATGTTATTTATAACCACAGACGGAAATGTCTGAGTATTATGTGCCTGGTTTTGTTTCTGAATGCAAACTCTGTACTTCTGATGAACTGTAGACTACCTTTGGTTTTGTTATTTAATCTGCATATGCTTTCCTGCAGGGTGAGATCCAGCAGCTGTTGATTATAGCTGATCCCAGAGCTGCATTTGACTATTGTGAGCATTATAGCCCAGACTGTGACTCCCCAGTGCCCAATGCTGCTCAGGCTCAAGATCCTCGAGTTGATGAGGTGAGTAATCAGTCATGTAGTACTGGATTTATTGCACATTAGTGCTTGTGCTGGAGAAAAATTACCCAAGGAACGCTTCCAGCTAAATAGCATGCATTGTTCTAGAGGTGAAGGAAGCAGGTTGCAGGAGTACATTCATTTTTGCTGTCTAGTCACTTATGCTAAGCATTTGAAGGAGCCTATCACCCTGGTGGTATTTGAACAACCAGCATTCTCAATGAAGTTAAGCTGTAATTATTTTATAAAATTATAGCAGTATGAGTTTGTCTACTTGTGCATATTTGTTCTTCCTGTGTGTTTATAAATTCATTGATGCTAGGTATCAACAAATGCCACAATTGAAAGACTTGGGGGCTTTGAGTCTTCCACAATTGTAAAAATCTTCTGTTAGAAGAGCCATGTGTTTTAATGAGCTGTGTGCACAAATGCATGTGCACACAAAAGTATTTCAGCCAGTTCCACTCACAGGAGGTAAACCAACAAGGACAAAATAGAGCAGGAATTTTTCCCAGAAACATGAAAGATATTTAGAGAAACCATTAGTCACTGTAGACAGTTCTCATAGCCATTAACTGAGTAATTCACCCAGGTCAAGATAGTTCCTCAGATTAGACCTCTGAGCACTTGGATGAATTGCTGTGCACATTCTAAGTACCTGCATTGAACGGTGTAAAGTGAAAAGCTTTTCCAAAGTGTAACAAGTCATAACTGAACTTGGCTCTGGAGAGCTAATATGCACACCATGTGTGATCTGACTGGTTATTACTACTGATTGCTCAAGAGATCAGCATTAAAACTTGCTGAATAGTTCTTAGGTGTGTGCTTTTAAGCCTGTTTTGGGACTGAGCTTTTCCTAAACACATGGTAGTTTTGTTTGTTGTTACTATTTATTCTATCTGACTGAAAATTATGTCAGCAGGAGACAAAGGCCCATAGAGTGCAGAAATTCTTTCAGAGGGACTCCCTCCCACATCCATTCCATGTGAGGTGTAGTTCAAGATGTGTCAAGTCACCTACACACAGGCAGAGACCTTTACACTGCATTACAGTGTGTGGAGTTTGGTCTTTTCAGGACGACCCCACAGGACATTCTGTCTGTGTGCCTGGATACCTGGATCTCCATATTCCAAACCACAACAGATTGACAGCATGTTGCTGGTAATTTATGCAAAGACAAAAAGAGATAGAAAGATCTAAATTTTTTTTTCATTATTAAGTTTTAAAGAAAACTTAAATTTTGCTTTGGAAATTTCCTGAGCTTTTCTGCTGTTTGGTTGCTCTTGGGTTTAGTGATTTTTAAATGTGTTTTTCAAAGGCCTATTTTTCCCCCTTGGCAACATAGAGTTTGTGGGAGTACCTACAGAGAAAGGAGTAAAATCAAAGATCTTAATTTGTAACGTAACATTTTAAAATAAATTTGGAAACCAGTTGAATAGCACTAAATGATTAATAAAATGGAGAACTGCCATTTCCTTTTCGTTTTACTTATTGCTGAGACTGGCGATTGGATTATTTTGCTTAGCTTTCTGACCTGAGACACAATTTCCTTGTTGATCTCCGTGAGTTTATGCATCACTTTGCATAAATATTCCCAGTGAAGTCAATAGATCTCTTTAATGTGTAATAGTAATCTAAAATACTCACATCAGCAGTGTTACCCATATGACAAATATGCAATAGAATAAATGACTGATTGAATTTATAGAATTATAGAACTGTCTGCTGAATAGTAAAAAACCAGCTTGTTAAGGCAGGCTACTTTTTTATCTTGTGAGATGCAGCCTGTCAAATCACATAGATAATTTATTTTAAGGAAATTAATGACAAGTTTTATTTAGGTACTGGAAGAAGTTATAGAAGATAGAAATGCTGATTTTTGTAAAACTGTAATTGCAAAATTAAGTAAGATGTTAAAAGATAAAAATATATTTGCAGTTAGTCTATAATGAAAATGATTATTTTAAAATGCTTGATTACATGTTTTGAGGAGATTACAAGTTTGATTAGTGGCATCTGATAGAATTTCTAGACTTAGACCTTTGCAACACTTCTGACTTGTCAGCATATGTTATTTTAATTAAAAAAAAAAAAAAAAGGTATTGTATGTTCAAGTACCTGACAAAGAGATTCAAATCCGGGTGCCTTATTTCAGAAATTACTATAAGCAATGAGCTGTCACTGAATTAAAGTTTTAGTAGATTTTCCTAGTAATTGTGCTAGAAATATAGAAATGTGTGTAAAACGGATGGCATTAAAATTTGTCAGTCATGATACTGCAGAGCAGTAAACAGTGATGGTAGCACAACTAAAGGCAGTGTTACGCACATAAGAGCCAAAGAACTGCAGGGCAAACTCAGGGAACTCAGAAGCAGGCTGCAGTAACAGTCTGCTTGCATGTGGTGACAGAAAAACCTTTCATCTGCAGCAGATTGTCCTCATCTGGGGGCTCTGTTGGCTGCTGTATCAGTGAAAGCAATTTGAGGGGTACATGGTTTACCAGACTGGGATACTAATCATGCTGAAAGCCAGCATGGAGAGATTATTGTTTAGCTCCATTGGTTTCATGGTTTGATCTTCAGTGTTTTCACACAAACTCTTGTGGTAGGAAGAGGGAAGAGAGAAAACTGGGCAAAAGGCTAGGCAGGATTGTGTCTTCAGAGTCTGGATTAAACCAGCAGGGGCTGGAAATATGTGTTGGACACTAGCCTCAAAATATTCTGGTTATTAAAAAAGGGAAGGAGTTTTTCCCAAAATAATACCATGCATGTCTTGGTTTGTAAATAAAGGAGTAAGAATACAGATGCAATATTACCTCTGCGTGCTGCCACTTGAAACATAGACTGCATCATCACATGTGTTGCTCACTTACCATGTCAGAGATCCAGAACTAAAGAAACAGTCTACTGGCTGCAGACAAGTGGAGTAGGGGGAGAAGAAAGATAGATCATTTGAATTAGGAAAATATCTACTGAAACTTTTAGGAAAGAAAGAACAAATTACCAAAATGGTGAATCTCCAGACATCTTCAAGCCAAGGGTAGATACCTTTTTGACAGTTTTGGGAAATGTTATTCATACTTCAGCTGACTCAGTTACAGAGTGACTATAGGAAGTTTTGAAGTCTGCAAGTATGCAAGAGTTAGCCAATAGTCCCTTCTGGCCTTTCATTTCTGAGCCTTTGAATTATTGCAGACCAGAATAAGAAACTGATACTTGGCTTAAAGGTAAATTATGTGATTTCTGAGCCTATTAATGTGTGTTTCCAGCACTGATTACAAAACCCAAAGGAAGTGGTCAACTTTTCATCAGTAAAATAGAAAATTATGTTTGTGAAGTTGCATTTAGGAAGATGAATAGTATTTCTCTTGAAATTGCACACTTTTGTAGTCTCCTGGCAAGTTCACAGCCTAGGAAGGCATTCACTCTGGAAAGATGGATTATTTTTATTCCACTAAAGAAGCATCTAGAGAGAAGGGTTTAGGTAAAAAGATATTGGTTTAAGGGTATAAGTACTTTGTTTGACTGAGTGTAATCCTCATTGCTCTAGGCAGTGCTTCTTTCTCCGAAAGAGTGAATAATCAAATATCCAGCATTTTAGGGTTGGGGACATTTTTGTCAATAGCAGTGCTTATTTAAATGAGTCATTTTCTGAATTGATTTCTACCCTATGTCCTCTTTCCAGTTCAGCTGGTGGAATTGTTTATGTGTTTGTTGTGAGAAAGGTCTAAGACTTCATCTAGACTAAAAATAATTACCAACCATAAAATGGGAAAAATTATGGAATATATTGTAGTAAGTTTCCATTAAATGAGCCTGAGAATACATGTCACGTCACTGCAACATCAGGAATGAAGTATTTTCTTTTTGAAATGTTCAAGTTTTTCTCAAGGCCTTAAGACCTTCACTGAGCTCTCATATGTAAATTTACTGGAAACTGATTTATAATCAAATTGTCTTGACTAATGATACTTTAAGTGCTGCATTGAGATTTCGTTTTTCTTGTTGCATTTTCTTTTTACCATAGTGTCTCATTCAAACTGCAATTTGGGTGATCCAACAGAGAGGATTTCAATACCTACTTTTTACTTACAGGATTTCTTCATCCTTGAATTAAATGCCAAGTTTACCCTAAACAAAGTTTAGTAAGAATCAAGCATCTCACAATGGGATTCACAAAAACAGCAAGCTGTGAATAAAGACAAAGACCTAGTCAGCCTGGAAAGAGAAGCATCTAGAGAGAAGGGACCTTGTCTTAGGTACAATTGTACAAATTGTACCTAGGCTTACTCAGCTGGGCTGTCCTGGTCCCACTTGTCATTCTTCTCCCTCAGCAAGGGCAACTCCTGCATCCTCACTTCTCCCTTCCTGTAACAGATTAGGTACAAGTGACATGAGGATTTCAAGATACAAGCTTTGGACCTGATTGGGTCTTTATAGATCCATTTTAGCTCAGTCAGTCCCTTTCTGGTTCCAAGAGACTGTGTTATATGTCTAAATAAGGTTTATTTAACTGGGCAGCCTCTAACTACCTTTTGTGTTTGGGCTCTGCAGAATCTGTTGCACTTGGCGGCTAGCCAGGGCTGTGGGCTCTGTGTGAGCAGTTCAGGCTGAGCTGTTGGGATAGATGCATGTCAGATCCCTCCCTACAGAGAATGCTTCCCTTCCTCCAGGATTTGTTCATCAGACCTAAGTGTCATGCAGTCTGAAAATGGAAAAGCAGTAGATTAATAGTAATACCCACACAGTTTATTATTTATTATCATTTATTTCCATCTTCAAGATGTGTTTTAATTAAAGTGTTTCTTCACTTGTTCTTGCTTGTGAATAGCCAAGTATGAATCTCTGTAGCTTGTCAAGGTCAGAGTGATGACTTCAGCAGTTGACAGTACACGAAAAGGTGTTGCCTAGAATCAGGAATCTTTGGGGTTTTCATATTGAATGTATGACTAGGTTTTAAGGATCGCATATGGGTTTGAAATTATATTTTAAAACTATCAACATTGCTTTTCTTAAAGAAGATACACACCTATGCTTTTCTTATAAATATCTTGTGAACAGTCTGGCCTCTGCCTTGTTTTCAAACCCCTTTTTACTGTAACTGGAAATGTATTAAATTCCTTTCCAGTTCAATCACATACGCTTGGCCAGCTCACAGAAATTAGAGCAGTGACAGATCTTGCCATTCTTCATCATTCTTGATGTTGGGCAGTGTATTTTGTGTAGTATCACCAGGTCTAGTTTTCCAAAGACCTGGCTATCAGGCTTTCAAATCTTCTCTTGGAAGATTATTCTGTAACCCAATGAATCACATGGTCTGACTTCTGCTGAAGAAATGGCTCCCCAAAGGAACTCAGCTTCATTTATTTTGGATGTATCCCAAACTAATGGATTATTGTAAGACATTAAATGTTTTTCTTTAATGAAATGAATTTCGTAAATTAAAAGGGCAAATGGTCTCCAAATATGTTGGCTTGGAGTCTTCAAGCATCCTTTCAGAACATGTTAATTTAGTGTCCTTTTGGGTGTTTGACTGATCAGAAAGACTAGTTTTCTGAAAAATGCAGAAAGATGATTATTTTATGTTTAATTTTCTGTTTATTGTTATCTTTAGAACTGCAGTTAGCTAATTTATCAGATATTAAAAATAGTGATCTTCCTAGCTCTCTTTTTTTTTGCATAGATATATAGACTTTTTATATAAGGGAGTAACATAATAAAGAACCTTAAGGGTCTTCTTCTCCTTTTGTAACAGGATGTCTTTGGAAACCAAAGATAATGTTCTTATCTCCTTTTATCTCCTTGCTTGTATCACTTTTATGAGCAATATAAGGACTATATGGTAGAAGAGGCCATCCCTTAAAAATTTTAACCTTATTGCTGTCCTAAGATTGACATTTTCTACCATTTATTTATTTATTTCTATTACTGCAGCTGACTTTTAAAACTCTCATTTTGCTTGGCATCCTTTATTTTATTGCATTTTATACAGTGTTAGTGAGCCTAGAATATTTCAAAGTCGTCTTTGCCTCTTTAACTCGTACATGATTTCACATAATCTTTAGGAAATGGAAAAATTGGGCTTATGACTGTTCCTTGGTTTAGGATTTAGATTATTAATTGTTTTAATTTGGAAATATAAAGCAAAAAATTGCTAAAGCCTACATTTTGGAATGGGAGGTTAGGTTCTTAGAGTATGGATAGCAGAAGAATCGGTTTCCAAAGTAAAGTTTCCTTCAGAATATTTAAGTTATTTCCCAGTTCAAATAGGCCTTGCATTCTGCTGTTCCTCTGCTTCTAAAATTCATCTGATGAAGAAAACAGTTCATCTCTTTAATTGGAATTGCATGATGATCTGGTAGTGTAATATAATCACTCTGGTAAAGAAAGCATGAGGTTATAATGGAAACATTTTGTCCCATCAAAAAGCAGCAGGTCTTAGTCTTCCTTTCGCTGGTCAGAAAACAGTCATATGCAAAATTCATTACAAGAATGGCTGTTTAGTAACTCTTGGTGGTCTTACAGGAGAAGAAAGAAAAGCAAGAGACTGAAAATTGCGTCACATCTGAAGTATGTGTTGCCTGATGTCTCTTAGCTGAAATCCCTCGCTGAGTTTAACCTATTATTTATTTTGAAATTCTAGATCCTTTCTCCTATATATTCCAGATTCTACTTATTATCTTTCCTTTGATTAGTAGTGCAACTATGACTGACATCTGTGAACTCCCCAACTTCTGTGAGTTAATAGCAGGGCTTGGGTTTTGCATATCCAAAATGTAAAGGAACTTTTCTAAATATTTGTTGAGGTCAAACTGAGTGGATCATACACCTGTCTCTCATCATCTGATAAAGGTGACCTTTCAGTCGTGTAGTTCCAGAAAAATAAGGGATATGTGCCACATATCCAGAGTTAACTGTTAATGGCAGGTTAAGCGTGAGTTGCCAGCTTCACAGCAGGTGACTAAAGCCATTAAACCTGTCCCTGGTGTTTGTGAATTTAGTCTTCATTTACCTGACTAGTCCTTCACTAGTCCTGTTGTCCCCTATTAAAAACAGGGAACAGCCCTCATCAGGTTGAATCATCATTCTGTGATCAATCATATTTCTAAAGTGCATCTTTACGTCAGTCAGGGATGTAGAGGTGCATTCCTCCATGTGGACAGACTGTGCCTCAGGAAATACACCTGGAAGATTTTCCATCTATATTTAACTCTTGCAGCAGCACCCATGGAGTTCAGCACAAAACATATTCTCTGTTTATTGGTTGGTGCGAGAGATGAGGGTTGCTGGTCTTTCAGAAAGCAATGTTGGGAAAGGAAGGATTGCTAAGAATAAGGTTTATCTTGTAGAAAGTTTAGGGCTACTACCTATTTTCACTTGTCCTCCTTGTGTCACTGGGACTACGAGGTACTGCAATTTCAAAATGTCTTGAATATGGTTTTGGCACAGCAGCCACATGTCCTAGCTTGTAAGTTCAAGAATTTTCATAATACCCCTCTGATACTGTGCTCTTAAAGTGGAAGATTTTCACCTGCTTGGCAGTAATCTGATTCCAGTATGAAAACTGTCATTCCCCACTTCTCATCCATCCCTGTTCTTTCTGGCTGCCTGCATATCAGTGCAACCAAAATGTACTGTAGTATTTGTGATGACATTTTGCATATAAAGAAAGTTTCACTTTCTTTAACAGAAATGAGTGAAGCACAATACCCAAAAGTATTTTCTGTGTGATTATGCATGATGCAATAGATCAGTCCACATGCTTGTGCTTTTTTGTATATTTTCTAGTTCTCATTCATAAATGTCTGATTTTTTGAACTAGGCCTCTGAGCATAAATATCAGCTTATTTACTACTTTCTTATTTAATAGTAACGTAATTGGCACAGATATTTTTCCTTCTTTTTTTTTCCCCCAGTCTACATTTCTGTTTAATTTATTGCCTCTGAAAAACTACTTGTAACCCACTGTTGCAACTTTATTAGTCATGTGGTTGGCACAATTCAGCACAGCCATTCATCTTACCTCATTAAGAGAGAAGCCATATTACTGAGATTTGCAAAACAGTTTTAATACTGAGCAACACAGAATTATATTTTAATTGTCAATTTCTCAAAGTGACTGCTGGAATGAATGCTTCCAGTTTCAGAACAGGTCTACAATGCTTACTAAAAAGGAATCCATGTGTCTATAAAGTTGCTAAAACAAACTCCTAACAGCATATTTTAACTTAAATCTGGCTAATGACGTGGTAATTCTCAAAAATGTTGCTCTACTTACCTCTAAGATATTGGATATTATTTAACAAAGTGTTGTCTTTTGCTTGGGTTCCAATAAAAATTGCATAGCAGTGTTTGATTCATGTTGTTTGGCTGAGGAAGCACATGAAAGTATGTGATTGGTTACTGCTGTTAGGGTGAAACAACTGAATTTCGAGAGGTATATTCCACTGAATACTTTTTTTTTCATGTAGATAAATTTACTTGGTGTGGACTTCCTGAGAGAAGATAAGCAAATCACTTGGAGACATTTTTATAATTTCCAAAGATATACTGCAATTTCAGTGCTATTCTGTAACTATTTCAAAAAGTCTGGTTTTATCCGTGTGGTTCTTCTGTTGCTTCCTTTTTGTGGCTGCTTGTGGTCTCCTAGAAGCTTGTCAATGCCTTTTCTTCTTTGGGTGGCAGTGGCACACTTCTTTAGAGACAGGCTGAGTTGCATTTCCAGAACTGCACAAGACAGAAAATCTGCTTTTATGCATCAACAGACTTCTGAATGTGTCATTGCTGCACGTGAGGCCCTTGGACAGTACCAGTTATAGGTCAAACATGTTTCATTGACTTCACTGGGGTTTGGACTGGATCTTAATTTGCTGAACAGGGAGAGAACAATCACATATTATGGTTAAGTCTAAAATGCTGCTGGTTTTGAAAAGTGTAGATAGTATCAACTTTTTTTGGTAATGCAAAAGAGACCACTGATGCAATCAAAGCATTGCTTACATTTTATGAGGCAGATATAAAATGCCCATATACTTCACAAAGAGGATATTCTCCACATAAAATGGTATCTTGTTATTTAAATGTAGTTTGAAGTGCTCTTATTAATGAGCAATATAGTTTTGAACGAGGACCAAAAGTATGTTACGTCCTTTTTATATGTTTATCAAATCTCATGACTAACCAGTTTATATGTACATGGGTAGGAACAATGAAAAGGACAAATGAGCAAAAAGTGTCTGCCTTCTGGAAGAAAATCTGTGTCTTTTTAAGAAAAGCTGTTGATCATAGTAAGACTGAGGAGTCACAGAAGTAAAGAAATAGAAACTCATGTAAAAGGATTTTTAAGTGATTAAGGGCCTTTCAGCACTAGTCTTATGCTTGCTGAGGAAATCAACTTCTTTGCATTAAAATCGTAAGTAAAACGTATTAAAAAAGCATTTCCAGAGGAAACAGTTAAGCCAAAGTGTTTTGATCAGATGGTGGAATATAGTTTGGAATATGGAGATCTATTTTAATCTCTTCTGTAATTTCTTAAAAAATGTCCATCTCTTTCTGATAATGATGATTTCTCTGAATCCTCAGACTCATTTGGAAGTGTAATGTACTAATTCTCTCATCAACATAATGAACAAACAGTATTGTCTTCGTTTTACAGACAATGATGCTGACTTGTTACAAGAGAGGAGATTTCAGAAGGGACAAGTTCACATGAGGCACATTAGAATATTTCTTCCCAAAGAGAAAGCAAACACTTGTCCAGACTCTGGCCACAATTCTGCCTTCTTTTGGCTACCTGGGCACATAAAGAGAGCTGGTAGCAACCAGGAGACTGCTTTTACCAGACCAACCAGTTCTTGTAGCTTCAAGCATGGTAGGAGTAGAAAGATAGTTTAAAGCCACCTTTTTGTCTCAGCTGTGATGAGTTTTACTTGGTGCACATAATATGGAGACATATGGCACAGCCAAGAGTACAGCTCAGGAGTTCCTGGCTCCCTAGGTTGTGCTCAGAACACTACACAATCCAATTCTAAAGCTACTTTCTCTTGTAAAAATTTTGTGTGCCAAATCTACATTTGATAAAAATTATAGAAACAGAGCTATGGAGCAATTTACAGAAGCTGAATCTGAAATGAAATTACAGCAGTGAGACATTTGCTCAGGAAATGGATACCATGGAGCTGCCCTGGTTTTCAAACTCAGCATCAAACAGGAGGAAGATAGCCATATTTACTTGTGAGCCGTGGCCTCTTTCCTGTATCTGAAATTATTTATTCATGTCAGATATTGACATCTCTGCTCTTCTGGTCACCTGAAAAAAATACAGGTAAAAGAGGTGTTATTTGAAATTTAAAGATTAAATAAATATATGGTTTCACAAAGATCTCTTACTTGGTGCTCCCAGTAATCAAAATTATACTTGCTTCTTCTTTGCAGTGCAATAAAAGAGAGACTTTTTCCTGGCATTAATACTTACTTTTTTACTACTTTTGTACTGTGCTTTGAAAGAAATAAGAAATTGTGAAGGTTTTTCCCCAAATGAATAATTACACTGAATTGTTCGTACTGCCTTAATTTTGTTGAACTTTATTCCTAAGTAAAGGTTAAGATACTTTCCAGTATTGCTAATCTAGTTTGCTACCACTAACATGGGAATGCCTGATATTTTTCCATTTGCAATGTAGTACACACCAGAAGATTTTATCGAATATGACTATGAGTATGGGGATGCAGATTATAAAGAAACTGATTCTGTAACAGAGGGACTCCCACTGTTCGAAGAGACAGTAGCACAAACAGAGGTAACAGAATCTGATCTGTTTGTTGTGTGGTGTGTCCAGCTGTCCCCTACCACATGGTTTGTCAATTTGTGTCTTCTGTGTATAAGCTCAATGCTTTCCTCTCACTCATTTCTTTACTTTGTAGCTGTAACCCTTGCCTTCAGTTAGAGATGGAAGGTCTCACGGCTGACAGCATTCATCTCGCATTTGGTTACCATTCTTTCATTCGCCCTTTCTCATATTTCTTTTCATTTTATTTATGTTTTCCCATTCCATCTTTCATAACGTTTGCAGAAAAAGAAAGCCATGGTCAAAAAGAAGAAGAGGACAGTGGCCGCTAGCTCAAAGGACAAACCTCAAAAGGCCACAACAAAAAAATCTGAAAAATATGCATCCAAGAAGAAGAAAAGTTATCAAGCAGCAACAAAAGCCAAACTAGTGGTAAAGGTAGCCCAGAAATAATCAAGATCTTTCCCAGACTAAGACTGGAAGATCTTTGATAATAAGAAAAAAATTTACCTAACCCCATTAGATGAATTCATCTGGCTAATACCATAGCCTGAATAACAACAAAACCTCTTGAATTTTTCACATGGGATTTTTTTAATAACGTCCTTTTTTTTTTCCATACTAGGCCAACGTTATTGATGGATTTCATGATTATAGCATAGCTGAAAATGACTATGGACCCCAGACAGAAGCTCCCTCCAGAACTACTGAAGCAAATGAGGTAATAAGGACTCTCATGAAAATACTCATCCCACCAGGTGTCAGTCATTAATAAAGTACAAATGCATTTTAAAAGGATGGATTTCTATGTCAAAGATACAAACTCTACCAGTATTTAATGTGATTTTCTGCTTTCTCAGCCAATATCAGAAACTACTGTTTTCTTTGGCAGAACTCCCATTAATTCTGTAGAGATCTGCTGAATCCTCGCTCTGCAGGGTGCGTGATTCTGGAAATAATTCAGAATATTATGGTGTGGGAAGGTAGTTTTGCTGCTTTCAGTGTGGATGTGAATGGAGCTATGTCTAGCATAAACTAGGTTAGATATTAGACATAGTCCTCCTGATCTAATAGGAAGTGGGGTCTCTAAGTTTTCCTGTAATTTTTAAGATGTGACATAAAAAGAGCCTAACACAAGACAAAGAATGGCTGCCACCATAGCAGCATATGGAAGTTGAGTCAGAAGTCACCGTTTCCTTTTCATAGTTCTTCACCTACCAAAAGTTTTATTCAAAAGAAACATTAGTTTTATTCAAAAGAAACATTCTTTTGAACTGTCAAAAAAGATAAAATTATTATTTTGATTTATGTTAGAAAACACATTTCTAGAAAGCCACAATAACAGGCCTAAACATTATTCTGTTAAAATTGCTGCACCTAAGCCAGTGTTGCATTAATATATTTGCATATTAATTAATGCTAGTATTAGAAAAATGATGGCAGATTTTAAGAAATATTGTTCTCATTTTTCTTTTACCTTTTCATTTCAAAATTAAGATTGTTGCTTAAAAGATGTACAAAACTCCCCCTCTCCCCTTCCCCTGAATATTTGAATAGAGAAAAAGAGTTCATGGTTTTCCTCCTATGTATCTGGGAAGGTGAAGGTGAATTAAGGTATGTTTTACTCATTTTGCTGTAAAGCATTCTTATGTTCAGTCTCATGTTTGCTTCTCACAAGTTGGTCAAAAGATGTATCTAAATCATTCAATTTCCTGGGCAATTCTAAGGTGATTGTACAATAGTAGAGCTATAATGAGGTAGATTCAGAGTGCTAAATGCTCTCCTTGGTGAGAGCACTTCTTCATAAAGGTTAAATTTGGCTTGGAATTGGTTCAGATCTGTGTTTATTCCAGCTGTAAGGAAAAAGTCATACTCCTGTATCTAATGGAATTCAGCAAGTGATAAATCAGAATCTGGCCTTCTATTTTAACTGCAATATATTTCAATGTCATTATTAAATCAAGATTTTTTAATTACACTGGATGTTGATTAGATTCTGAATATTTTCAAGATCATACTACTTCGTATTGTCTGATCGTTTAGAAAATCATTTTATATTAGCAATATCTGAACTTCAATTTCTTTCAAAATTATCCTGCAAGAAGACCTCTGTAATAGAATAAAGCAATCCTCCTTTATTTCACAAATGGTTTTGTACATCTCAAATATAGCATTCTTTTAAACTGCTTTAGTGCTTTTAAGTTGTTTGCTTGGTTTGACCACTTACATACTGTAAGATGAAAGCTTGGATTTCAGAAATATTAAAATTAATCTTAACTGTACTGGTGGAAATTTGACTCAGACAAAAAAATATGTGAATTGCCATGGCACACATGAGTCATGACTTTTAGAGATAAATAAGCTTCAAAATCATTAACAAGAGAAAAGAAGTTTAGCTCAACATTGGTGTTTGTAGACAGAAAATAATGAAAAAGACTGGGCTTAACTAAAGTGATGCTTGCATCTCCTCCACATTGCTATTGTAAAAAGATCTGAGCTTATTCACTGCTCATTGCATCTGTTCATTCATGAATGCTTGTAAGAGTGAAACCAAGCAGCGAAATTGAGCTATATTTGGCACTAAAGTAACATTACGCAAGCAGTACACATAATACTGGATATATTGAATTCAGTGGTTTTGGAAATAAAAAACCAAAGCGTATGAAAACATTACTTCTTTGTACTACTTATACAAAGATCTTTTAATTACTCTGAAAGGCTGAACTTCCATTCCTTCAGACTCTAATTAAAAGACAATATGCTGTAGTTCTACTGTTCTTTCTTCTTTTGACAAGTCATCATGGTGGATCAGCGTATGCTTACATTGCTTTACTAACAATAACCCACATATTCCTCCTATTCCCAAATCTTTGCTACTGATACGAATAGCAAAATCCTGTTGAAGAAGTATTTGCTGAAGAATACATAACTGGAGAGGATTATGATAAAAAAACTGAGGCAACTGAATATGGAAGCAGAGGAGTAGACCTCAGTGAATCTGATCTGCTGGTAGATGGAGATTTAGGAGAATATGATTTTTATGAATATAAAGAATATGAAGAGAAACCAACTGATTCCACTAATGAGGAGTTTGGTCCAGGTGTTCCTGCAGAGACCGATATCACAGAAACGAGCGTAAGTGTACTCGAGGCATAATGCAGATTAATTTAATTTAGCAATTCTTTTATAATTACACTGTCTCAGAACTGCACAGACCCTGATGCAGAGTTCCTTGTGCATATTAGATATGTTCTTACTTTTGATAGCCTTTGGGTCAAGGCCATCCTCTTGTTTTAGTAATCTTGAACTTTTTATCTTTATTAAATGTAAGATTTTTTGTCTCATTTGCTGAAGAGAGTAAGGGAGGGCTGAAGATGGGAGGGGAAGGAAAGAGGAGGTGGAATTCAAAAAAGAAATGATAAAATGAACAGTTTTTAAAATCTTTCTAAACTAGAGCTAAAGCTGGAAAGAACCTAAGTTCTAATGCAGGTGCAAGTTCTGTAATTAATATTTTTATATGATTACCTTAAGAAGTTGAAATGCACTTAAGTTTCTAGAATCCTATGGCTTTTTCTGCTTTCTAAGAAGTAAATTAATGAGTGGGAAGGTTAAGGCCTGAACCCTTTCATGAAAATAAGCTTAGTCAATGGTGACAGGTTTATGGTCTTGCAGAAGTGGTTTAACAGCTCGGCATATATAAAGAAAGATAGGATGACATGGTGGATCCTCTGAATCATGCTCTTCATTCTGAGTTTTATAGCTCTTCTTCCTTGTGACTTAATCACAGGCTAAACAACAAGGCTTTAACTTTTCTTTAGTTATGCCAAGGTCCTTGTTTACCAGTTTACCAGCTGTGGAAGCTGCAAAGAAAACTAATACAGCTAAGACTGGAAGGAAAAAAAATCCCTTTTGGATTTTTTAATTAGGAAGACCCTGAATATAGTAGAAAAAGGAGAATTTTATTTGCACTATTTGCTCAGTCTTATCTTTACTTTCTCCTCACAAAGTCAAACCTTCAGTTTACAAAGGATCCAAGAAATAACAGCAAATGCTGTGAGGTAGCTTTTCCCTGCCAACCTTGAAACCCATCCTTCTGTATTTCATTTACCGCTCCTTTCTAAACACTGTTGGGGTCATTGTATTTTTTAATGATCCTTATCTGTGCCATGTGATACAAGTGTACTCTTTTCCTTCTAGCCCAGATGGGGACACTGTGGCAGAATGGCACAGAAAAATTCAGATTATCTGTGAAGCAAAGAGCTCATAAGGCACCATTTGTGCCTGCATTGAGCAAATGACTGTGTACACTCTATCCCCTGGTGTAAATTTCAACTTGAAATGCCTTGATACAATGCTGAAGGAGTCAGGAATCATGAATTAGAACACAGGCTCTGGTCTGTGCAAGCTTTATTACAGTTCTCATCTGCTGAACCAGAGATATGTCATTTTGCTTTGACATATGGATGTGTTTAGAATAACTGAAGTTCTGCTCATGATAAAAAAGGCAAGATGAAAAGTACTCAGTATCTGGGAACTTTCAAAAAGGGGAAATATTTCCGAAGATGGAGACCCTAATGTCATTTTTTTACAAGTTATGTTAGTCTAATAAAAAGTGATTGATTGTCTATACCTCTTGCTACTTGATTTTTATGAACTACCAATGGGTTTATGAACATCATCACTAGTGAGATACATGCCTTTGTAAATCAATGCAAAATGCACTGTTCGTGAATCGAAGTCTCTGTTTTTCCATTCCCAGATATTTCATACTGAAATACTCTAACATTATCCTTACTATTCTTAATAATCTCCAGCTATTTTAGAGTAAATGTTGAATCACTCTACTGAAATAATAAAAAAAAAGCATTTCAAATTTTAAATTGGTCAGAACTTAATTTCTAGTGGATATCTTAGCAATCAGGACAGGTACTTCTGAAGAAAAATTCAGTATATCATGGTTTGAAAAAAAAAAATCAGTTTCTTTTTCTTTGTTTGAAACTTGAATCTTGTTTCTTCTACTAGTATGGGTTATTGACATCTTGTTTTAGATACTTCTGTTACCTTAATCCTGAGCTCAAAACTTCCTATAGAGCTGGTCCTCAAAGAATTCGGCAGTTGATGCTAATCCATGTAGTGAGGAGCCATAATTGGTTATCCATGAAATATTCTGTAGTGTTCACAGTGCCACTTAACTCCCTTCTCATTTATGCCATGAAATCCCAGATCCTTCTGAGATTACTTTATGTGTTGTGGATGAATGAAATTAGGAGCTTGTAAGGTACTGTCCATATTGGACCAAGGAATCTTTCTTTCCATCTTACTTTAGGCTGCTAAATTCATAAAGCCAAGAATTGTTAATTGCCAAGATTATTTCCAATCAAATAAGAAAAGAAACAGTGTTGTGACTTGCATGCAGAAGTTTTAGATTCTAATCCAAAATCCTATTGTAAAGCACGGGATACACACCCATGGGATGTGCATCTCATTCAAAATTACAAATTGGCAATATCCAATAATTGAGAAAGTATGCATACAGTTTTTGCATTTTCCATTTCTCGTATATTAAGTGTTTTTGATTTATATGGTTTGTACCTGTGATGTATTTTTTATAGCACAGACCAATTCCAGCTTTAGCTTTCAGTTACAGGTTGCTGCAATTCTTTATTGTACCAGGTCTTTAAACCTTATACTGATTTCCATTTTCGGGGTTGTTTTTACTGGCCAGGTGACAGGACATGGGGCTTATGGAGAAAAAGGCCAAAAGGGAGAACCAGCTGTGATTGAACCTGTAAGTACAGATGTCAGGGAGTTTTTCTGCAGTAACACCCTGTTAATGCATCATTATCAAACGTTGTTGTTCATGATAGGATGACAGCATCCACATTATCCATGATCTCTGAAACAGTCCCTGTAATGTGGTTGGTATAAAGTGATTACCCACAGCAACCTGTTCCAGCTACTCCTTCGGTTACACGAAGGACTAACCACATGTTCCTTAGAAAAAGGAGAATCTTCTTGTGCAGAGCAAAACAGAGCATTGATCTGATCTTCAGGACATGTAGTAACTACACCTTGGACAGATCTACCCAGATAACTTTCAGCTTAGGCACAGGTAACATTGTCACTACAGCTTTCAGCAAGGGCAAGGAAGTCTTCCTCACTTTTAATGCCACGCAACAGTTCAGATTCTTATTTTAGTAACTGAAGAGAGAAGATTCCTGGAAAATTCATCAAAACACTAAGAAATGTTAACTTTAGTAGTCCAGCTAAAAAGATTTTTTATGTTTTTCTACAGAATGAGAAATTTAATGTTGTGTTTCATTCACCACTAGGGTATGCTCATTGAAGGACCACCGGGACCAAGAGGACCTGCTGTAAGTAGATTAATCACAATTTCCTTTATTTCATTTTATCTATCCCCTGTGCTTTTCTATTCATGAGTTATCGCAATATTGGTCTTATTATAGTTCCCAAATGTTTATCAGACTTAGCACTTTTAGAAGGGAATAGAAAAGGATCATCTTTAGCCTTTTCAGTGACAGCATGCTACAAGCTGAGGGCACATGAAAGTCTAAGTTTTGAATGTTGGCTATAAATCTTTGTAAGAAAAAACAATATGCTACCTTAGAAATTATTTTATCCAAATACGTGTTAGTCATAACTTTCCAGAGAAAAAATAGTTCAAAAGTGTGCAAGCATTCAGCATAATTATGTCATTCATTTTCTCTAGGGTCTTACAGGTCCCCCAGGTCTGCAAGGTCCTGTTGGTCCTCCAGGTGACCCTGGTGAAAGGGTAAGTCAGATTATCCCATGCATTCATGGGATATTTTACACTAATTGCTAGGAGGGTGAGTTAGATCCTGATCTGAAATAGATCCACATAGATTAGAAACGTCAGTGGAACTGAGGCTGATTCATTCAGCTGAGGAAATCAACTGAGAACCTGGACAAACATTTTCTTAGCGGTAGAAATATGTGCTGTAAATTCAGAAAGAGGTTTAAGTTCTGATTTGTTTGTATTTTTCTGTTTTGATGTGTTTTGAAATATACTAAAGTAATAGATACAAACATTTCATATGGATTTGAATGAATTTTTTAAAAAATCAGTATGGCCTCAGCTATTATAATATGTACAAATATAGAGAAAAACAAGCTTTGCAGAATCAGAACACATGGGAATATTGAAAGTGATGGGTAATATTTAGATTATCTTGGAAGAATTTATTGGCCATATTAAATAATATGTGGCTTGAGAAGCCTATCCAGTCATGAAACTAGTTACAATTTAAGCTATTTTAGTCTTCGTGTTCTTGTTAGCCTTTTCTTACTGCCACCACCAACACAATTTTAAAACAGCTTAAACATATTTGTTTGAGGAAAATATGCCACTAAAAACTTTCCCGTGTTTTGTGAGAGATAATTTACTGATGAATCCGGCATGTTCATGCCCTATTTATATATATGATGTTGAGAAGATGCTATCACTTCCCTTTATGAGACAATATTAAAATCCCAACAATGCTTTATTTTGCAAGTAAGTCAGCATCCACACTTCTTTCATATTTGTCCTCTAGATTAACTAAATATTCCAGAATTTGAACTTATAAAATGGGAATTTTAACACACAGTAATGGAATAACTACTGATAGTGTTGTTACTGGCTGCTTACTGAATTCATCATAAGGAAATTCTTGACTGAGCACGTCATGTGCCTGTCATGGACCAGACATGACACAAATATATAATTGCAGCAATTAGGCTGGAAGGAGAATGGATTGAGAGCAGCCCTGCAGAGAAGGACTTGGGGGTGTTGGTGGACAAGAAGCTTGACATGACCCAGTAACATAGACTTGCAGCCAACCGTATCCTGGCTGCATGAAAGAAGCGTGACCAGCAAGTCAAGGGAGGCAGTTCTGCCTCTCTGCCACTCTTGGGTGCCTCTTCTATGAACACAGGCTGAGCTGGGGGGGAAGGCTGCAAGAGAGCTTGAGAGAGACTTTTTACAAGGGCCCATAATGACAGGACAAGGGGGAAGGTTTTCAAATGGAGAGAGAGAAGGTTTAGATTAGATATTGGGAAGAAATTCCTTATGCTGACAGTGGTGAGGCCCTGTAAAAGGCTGCCCAGGTAGCTGCACCATCCCTGGAGGTGTTCAAGGCAGGGATGGATCGGGCTCTGAGCTACCTGGTGTAGTGAAAGGTGCCCTCGTCCATGGCAGGGAGGAAGAAACTAGATCTGTAAGGTCTTTTCCCAGCCATTCTATGAGTGTAAATTTATGTAAGTGATTCAAAAGGTTTATCTTATATAACTATCTTTTTGTTCTCATCTTTTTTCTCTCATGTCTTTGCTCTCTTAGGGTCCACCTGGTCGCCCTGGTCTTCCTGGTGCTGATGGTTTAGCAGGTCCCCCAGGTACCATGTTAATGTTGCCGGTAAGTTATGGTTACAGGGTAAACAGCCTACAAAAATTGGAAGTGTCTTTCAAGAAATGTATAGGTATTCTCATTTTTCATCTAATTTTGTCTGTGGAATGAGGGAATGATATAGGGATTCTTTTATGGTGTAAGCATTTGAAATTCATACACATGGTGCCTTCTTTTTCCCTCAGAAAAACCATGTGCTTTAGCTCCTGCATGGCTGCCAGATTGGAACCTACATGAATGAATTACAGACACTGAAAACCACCTTATATTTTTAACAGTAACTATATTTTGCTACTATATGTCCTAAACAAGGAGTTTGCTGTTGTACAGAGGGCCTGTACTCCCAACAGGCATGTGTGCTTTCAAGTCTCATTGACATGGAGATTTTTAAGAATTCCATGCTTAAAATTGGACTTCAGTGTCCTCTTTGAAGAGTCAGTGCATCCTTTGAATAGAAATATGTATACATAGCCAGCTCTGCTCCCACTGGAGTCAAAGCAAAACACCATCTGTTTTAGCAGGTGGAGGGACAAGCCCAAAGCTGTTAAAGTATCTTGTAGCACTGGGGTACAAAAAGAACTGTGTGCTTGGAATTATTTATTCCTAAGTGTGTGTATGGATGCAAAAGATCTGTGTCAACTCTGGGCACAGGCAAACTGGACAAACTGTTGTGGGCAGTGCAAGATTCATGGCCCTGACACCTGGTGTGCCTATGCCACACTTTTGGAAGCTGTGCTTCTTGTAGCAGCCTGGCATTTCTGCAACATTGCAAAGCTTCTGCCAGCAGTTGCATGAGCAATAACAGTCCAGGAACACATGAATGAGCACTTAAATTTTTATTCTGTAATTTATTTTGAAACTATCAGAAATTACAGAAAACTGTTTTATTTTAGATACCAAATATTTTTCAAATTTGCATCTGTCTTAAACTAAATTGCATTTTTAATGTGAGTAGCTACCAATATATAGAGAATTAATTAATTTTGTTAGTTGTTTTTGATGAAATTTTGTAGGCAATTAAAGGCTATTTTTGTCCTCTTTTTTAAATAAACAAGCAAAAAAGCAAATGTAAATCAAAATCCTATGAAATCAGGAAAACATTTGCTCATAAGGGATGAAATTTAGACTTCAGTTCTGAACTATCACCAATGGCTTAATACTCGTGTTGGATCCAGTGGCCTCCATGCAGCCATTTTCTGAAGTTAGTGGAACGAACTAAAGGCTGTGTCCTTGTGTCTTTGAAGTGGTTTGCACTGTTGCAGCAAGTAACAAGTAGGATTTAGATTTAATAAATTCCAAATCCTTTTCTTGTTTTGATACTTGCAGTTCCGGTTTGGTGGAGATGGTGAGAAGGGCCCAACAATCTCAGCTCAGGAAGCTCAAGCACAAGCTATTCTTCAGCAAGCTAGGGTGAGCACAAGGAGCCAAAACCTAATTTCTTTTCTATTCTGCAGGATATGATGTCATATGTTGGGGGTATTTGCTAACACGTTCCAAAACTATGTTAGTATAGAATATATATGCTGGCTGGCAGCTTTTTCTTGACACCTACTGTTCTGTTTGGTTGTTTTCTCAGATTGCTATGAGAGGTCCACCTGGTCCTATGGGACTCACTGGAAGACCAGGTCCTGTGGTATGTAGACAAAACAGAGGCACAGGTTTGAGAACACATTAATGTAACCCATGGATCTCACTCTGGCCCTGCCTACACTTCTGTATTTCTACTTATTTTCTACTATTTGAAATTAATATTATACAATTAAAGCTATAGTTTGTATTCTTATTCAAGGTCTGCAATGCAACCTAAATACTAAATGAGTTTTTATTGTAGATGTTGTGGTGTTCAGATAGAGCACACTGGTGGACTTACAAACCTAGTGAATAGTTTTACATAAGTAATTAATTATGTCTCTACAGTCAATCATCTCTGTAATACTAATAATACAATTTCTTGTAGCAAATGGGAAACTCTAAAGAAAAAGATTCTAAACCAAGGATGTGCAGAATCACCTTCACTCAGTATTTAAGCTGAATCTGGAAAGTTTTTAAGAGGCATTCCTGTAAGCGATTAAGCGCCACAGATTTCTAAAAGAATTATACTTTTTTATTTCAGTCTTGAATTTGACTCAACTGCTAACACCAAATGATCTGGAAATGGCCCTGTGGATGTTAAAATATCTTAGTATTTATGCAGAGTGTGTACACTTGTATTTTTAAGCAGACCTGTACACGAGCAGTTCTTTTCTAGAGAAATTCTTCCAAAGTAAGTAAGGATACTGATCAGAGAATCTACCAAGCAGAGAATCTGGCTCACAGACTCCTGATTCATCACGATTAGGTATGCAATACTCACAAAGAGTCAGCTATGTTTGGTCTATTTAACAAACTCACACACTATTTCCAGCAGTATATTTAATTCAAGTGACCTGCAGGATAACATTCAGTCTGTACAGACAAAACTGTGGAACTGCTGTAAGCAAGGAGTACTTTGTAAAGGCTGCTATGATACTGACAGTGAGTTGTGCACCTTTAACAGAGGTACAACCTGGCTTCACACTCATGCTTTTGTGTTTTAAAAGCTTCCGTGAATCCCTGTTTGTGAAGTTCAACAAATTAATAATATTAATAGTTGTTTTGCTTCTACACCACCAGGAGGCTCTAGAAATCCAACTCTTTCATCTAGAAACATTTTTTGCATACAGTTCCAAAAGCAAATTTCTTGGTCTGTAAATTGTTTTTTCTATCCAGCTTCTTTTAAGATTGAAAAAGTTTTTACTCTTTATAGGAATTTTATTTTGTTAAATTAATTAGTAGCCAATAAGATACATTAGTAACATATTAGTTACTAAAAATCTTAAACATAGCAGTGTCAAAGCCCCGGTCTAGCATTAGGTGAGTCTGCTGTTCACATGCTTAGTTAACATAGCAAAAAAAAAAAAATCTGCCTACAGATATTAAATGTAATCAATTATATTAATTAAAGCAAAGCTTACATCAGAGAAACCCCAAGAGAGAGTCACCACCTACCAAAACCAATCTTCTCTCCACTGCCAGTACCAGTTTGGGATCTGATTTTCAGTTTGCTTAGGACTTGAATCAATACCTGCAAGGCCAGTGGGGATCTTTCCACTCCAAGATGTGAGACTCAGCACTAAGCCAAGCCATTAGATTACTTCTTTGTTCTGATGCTAGCATAGAAGGATTATCAATTTTCAAAGGTCTGCAACATATGTTTCATATTAAATAAATGCATTGGGTCACAACCTGTTTCAAAGGTCAAAAATACAACTGGTCTTTCACACATAGTAACAAACTCCTGTATCATCTTTCCCTGGGACTGTATCCTATGTGTGCCTGCCAAGACTTTTTTAGTTTATTTTGCTGTTTTTGTGAGACCACTAACTAACTTTCACTAGTTCTACCCTTCATTCCATGTACGGTATGGATGAATATCTGGTTTAGATCTGTTGATGATTAAAATTTACTCTTAAAATCCATTATCTTCATTTCATAATAATAAAGAGATATAGTTATATAGATTTTCCACTTCTTCAGGGCCAGATGCACAAAGGACTTAATTAAAACATCACTGAAGTTCATTACAAGATTAGACAGGGTATTTTTCATTCACTACAGTGATCTTTGGATTGAACTCTGAGACTTTTTTCTGTACAACACAGAAATAAAGGTAAAAAGAGGGTTCATCCCTGTCTTATTCCCTACAATGCATGCGCTTCTGATTGCACTACTTATATCCTTACTGTGCTCATACTTAGCTCTCAAATACTAATTTAGAAGAAAGAGTTATGTTTCGCATTCAAACCCATGGGAGTTTTCTTTGGTAAGAGAAGTATTTGTGCTCAGTGTTTAGACAATGAAATATCAAGGTATATCTGCAGGTACAAATGGTGATTTCGCAACTCCTGATGAATAGAGGATTATTTTTTTATTTCTCCCTGTAATTCATGTATGGAAATAGAAAGTAACTTATTTATTTAAAGAGGCTTTTGTATACTTAAAGAATAAATGTTGTTTTTTTTTTATTTCTCCCTTTAATTCATGTATGGAAATAGAAAGTAACTTATTTATTTAAAGAGGCTTTTGTATACTTAAACAATATATGTTGTTTTTTTTATCAAGGGTGGACCTGGAGCAGCAGGTGCTAAGGGTGAAAGTGGTGAACCAGGCCCCCAGGTACAATAATATTTCTTGTTATGTCTGAGCATGTGTTATCTTTAAGAAAATGTATTCATATCAATTTGAAGAAATCAATCAATTATATGCTTCCTGCATGCAATTGGAGAAAAATATCCATCAGGATACTATTGTATAAATTCAATTGCTTGATCAATATTAAAATCGTAGTTAAAATCAGTAGATTGATTGTTCATTCTGAAATATGAAAGTAACAATCCTTGTATAACAAAGAGCAGTTACCACATGTAGAGTGTCATCACTTGAAACCTGTTTTAATATTGTCACTTTAGGCTCTTTTCTCTGTGCAATAATCATATGTTAGTCTGCAACTGGATGACCTTGGGCTCTGAACTTATCAGATATCATAAGGTGAGGGAGGTTGAATTTAGTTGGTATTTAAACAGGCTGTTTTCAAGAAACACGTGACATAGCAGGAATAAGTCTTTAGGAATCAGTGCATGTTTTGCTTCTCAGCTTACTATTATATAAACTTCTCCACAGTGATGTCAAAGAGCACTGAAACACATGGAAATCTGTCAGCTTAAATCTAAAAGCAATAAGGAGGTTGTGAAAGAAATTGTGAAAGAAATCATGAAAGAAGTATCCAGAACAATGATTTTGCAGGATCTCAAGTAGTATCATGGATTTCATACATGACTAAGTGCCTGTCTTAAAACTGCACATGGATACTTGCAGTAGAAAAATAAAACAATAGAAAAAGAAAAGAAAAAAGCATTCTGAACAGCTGGTCAATCTTTCAGTTTGCCTACTTGCATTTTTAATGTCTTTTCTTTTCCCACACAATATTTTTGGATGGTTTGTCCTTACCATTGCTTTTTTTCACCTGAAAATGCATTTGGATGGGGGATGAGAAAATTTCCTCAATCACGCCCATACAGTCATCAGTGAAAGTTACATATGTTTGGAAACTGGAACGTTTTTTCAGTCTGTCTCTAGTTAAATCTGTGTTGTGTAAAGCTAAGACAGCACGTGAGCCCTTTGCTAGCACTCTTCACTCATGTTTGTGGATAAGTTAGGGATATGAAATAAGCACTCTTTGGTTTTCATTAAATAATTGTAATGGGACTAAAAGAATTTTGGCATGAGGCTGAGATCTTTAAAGCCATGAAAAGAATGTAAGAAAATGACATGTTAAAAGGATGACTTATGCCATGTATAGGGCCATCTCATAAAAACTGCCATTAAAATTGGTAGTGCTAAGGCCAGTTTGGATGCCCATGTACTTTTAGAACTAATGGGAATCTGGGAACCAGAATCCATCTCCTAGGAAAAAAAAATGTAGCTTTGTGTAGAAAAAAGTCTTGTCTTGTTCTTGAATTGAGGTTTTTAACTAGCTTTTTGCTGACATTAATGTGATCCTAAGAATTACTCTCTTTAAATTCAGGGTCCTCGTGGTGTCCAAGGTGCCCCCGGTCCAAGTGGAAAAGCTGGCAAAAGGGTAGGTGGCATACAGATCAGTTCTGCTCTGGGTAAACAGTTATTTTAAATGTATTTAAATATTAACTGATTCCATGGCATTTTCAAATTTTGCCCCTTTGGGTTCTTACAGGGACGTCCTGGAGCTGATGGTGCCAGAGGAATGCCAGGAGAACCTGGTGCAAAGGTAAATAATAATGAGACCCAAGGCTTTATTCCAGTCTTGGAACAGGCTAGACTGATTTTATGTAGGTACCACAGCTTCGTCCAGGCCAACCCAAAATTCTTCTCTCAAGTGAAAATATTGAGGTTTCAGATAGCTGGGTCAAATGCAAGAGCTGAGAATGAATCATCCATTTAAAATATGGTAATTAATGGTAATTCCTAGTAGTCTGACCTTGAAGAAACTTGATTCTTGGGGCATGATTTTTCTCTCTCTGAGACAGTTTCTAGTTACAGAGTATCAGTAATAGGAAAGTCAGTTTGGCAACTGCAAAATGCAGCTGGAATCAAGCTTTTCATCTCAATGTGAAAATTCTTTTTATAAATACCATAACTACAGCACAGTGAAAAAGCTGTGGCATCTTCCCTTGCTACCATTTGTAGAAGCAAATTTTGTGAGTTTGATCTATATCCTTACCCCCATGTTGTTTCATTCAGTAACAAAACTGTACATTTAACCAAGGGTAGAAATTAACTTTTAGGCAGAAGGCACTATTTATTCGGACAATGTAACACTCATTTACTAAAGCTGTGATTTCTTTCCTAGGGTGACAGAGGATTTGATGGTCTTCCTGGCCTCCCTGGTGACAAAGGTAACAGGGTAAGAAGAAAAATATGTACATTTATACAACACCAAACTAATACTGTCCCAGAAATAATGCATTATTCATTAGGAACAGCACTAAGGACTGAGGGGAAAGTTAAAACAGAATGTCAGCTTTTCTCACTACAAATAATATTTGTACTATCGGGCAATATAGTCCTTGTAAAAATTTTGATTAATATCAATCAATAGACAAGAAATACACATATTTATAATTTAAATATATTTGCAGAATTTAGATCACATCTTCAGCTAGGTTTTGCTCTAATTTTTCTTAGTTCAGGAATTTGCCTGTTGGACTTTAAGTCATTGCTCTAAAGAGTAATAGGGAAAGGAAATTAGCATTAAGTTTCTGTATCAGGAGCATGCCAAATTTTAACTTCCTTAGAAGCTTGCTAAAAATGGATTTTTCAATTGCAATCTGAATTGTTTTGTGGGGCTTATTCCAACAACTCCAGCTTAAAGAAAGGTCACAGTCAAGTCAGATAAGATAGGACATTTTTTAGTAATATTTAAAATTACTAAAGTACCTGTTCATTTTGTCATACAAATCTATGGAATGAGACTTCACTTTTCCCTACAAAGTGCAGAAATGATCACAGCCAGGGATTTCTGCTTCAGACTATACCCCTAATGTAGGTGCTAGCAGCCTGCTGAATGTCCCTCCTTTACTGCTGTCCTGGTAAGTGCAGTGCACCATAAAAGAAATAGTGAAAGGCAATATGAGCAAAACCGTTTCCATATTTGCTAAAGCTCAGTGACCAAGGACCTCCCATCACCCTCCAGTGGGTAAGCACAGCTGTCCTTCCTAGAAAAGCTCAGTGCTGGCTACTGCACCCTAATGTAGTTCTTTCAAATAGCATCTAAGGATACTCTTTCGAGTTCTGTTTGCAACGGGGAAGGAACTTCTGCTGTCATAAAGAATTTTGTCATTTGTCCTTCATCATGCCCTTTTAGGTGAAGNTTTTCTTAGTTCAGGAATTTGCCTGTTGGACTTTAAGTCATTGCTCTAAAGAGTAATAGGGAAAGGAAATTAGCATTAAGTTTCTGTATCAGGAGCATGCCAAATTTTAACTTCCTTAGAAGCTTGCTAAAAATGGATTTTTCAATTGCAATCTGAATTGTTTTGTGGGGCTTATTCCAACAACTCCAGCTTAAAGAAAGGTCACAGTCAAGTCAGATAAGATAGGAAAATTTTTAGTAATATTTGAAATTACTAAAGTACCTGTTCATTTTGTCATACAAATCTATGGAATGAGACTTCACTTTTCCCTACAAAGTGCAGAAATGATCACAGCCAGGGATTTCTGCTTCAGACTATACCCCTAATGTAGGTGCTAGCAGCCTGCTGAATGTCCCTCCTTTACTGCTGTCCTGGTAAGAGCAGTGCACCATAAAAGAAACAGTGAAAGGCAATATTAACAAAACCATTTCCATATTTGCTAAAGCTCGGTGGCCAAGGACCTCCCCCTCACCCTCCAGTGTTACAGCACAGTTGTCCTTCCTAGAAAAGCTCAGCTGTGCTGGCTACTGCACCCTAATGTAGTTCTTTTAAATAGCATCTAAGGATACTCTTTTGAGTTCTGTTTGCAATGGGGAAAGAACTTCTGCTGTCATAAAGAATTTTGTCACTTGTCCTTCATCATGCCCTTTTAGGTGAAGGGTGTGAAGCAGTCAGTGCATCCATAGTGGAAGCCCAGTGTGCTCAGCAGGCCAACAGCAGAGGGGGCTCGGCATTAAGCACTTGCCACCTGCACTTGGAGGCCTGAGCAGAAATTTGGCCTGAGTCAGGCAATGTGTGTCTGCTTTCCAGCCTGGAATACTAGACTTGTCTGTGGCACCTTCCAAGTCATAAAGAAATAAATCTTTTTTTTTTCAAATATTCAATTTGTTCCTTATTCCCTTCCCCTAACCCAAAAAAAAAATTAACACACACCTCCTCTTCCTGACCCAAAAACCAGAAAAACAAGTTTGGGTTTAAATCTGCGAAATAGTAATGAAAATAACGACCTATTTTCATATTTTTTTTCATCCCACTATTTAAAAATCACTACATTCTTGTGTTTCTATGGAAATCTGTAAAAAGTATGCACTATGGTCCTTGTGAAAGCAGCTCAGTTCAAAGACAGATAAGATGGTTATAGCTCTTGGAATCATATAGTGACAACATATAATGCAAACATTCAGTTCTTTTTGGCTTGCAATAATAAACACAGCAAGACAAGTGAAATACTTCTGTTGAAGTTATATTTCAGCTGTAAAAGAATCAATGTTGAAAAGCCAAAACTTTAGAGTAGAAGTTTCTGAACTGATTTTAGAATTAGTCATTCTGGACATATGAGCTGAAAACTGAATGTCTCTCCTAGGTTATATCTCTGTCAAACACAAGTTTTCAGGCAGGAGATTCCCGGACTTCCAGTGTCAAGCAGATCCCATCACATGATGTCATATTTCTTTTAACCTCATTATCTGTGACTTCAAACTTTTCTTATTTAGGTTTACAAGGTGCACAACTTTTCTTCAGTATAAAAGCAAGACACTATGTACTTTTAAAATAGGTCCAAGGAAAAAGAAATTCAGGCTTTAAGTGAACACTTGAAGGGAAGAAATAGAGAACAGAAAAACTGAGAATGCTGATAATGATAGGAAGTTTTGTTCTTATTGCCTGAATGGCAATACCAGGACACTCAATGCATGCTCCTAATCTATGTCTATGTACCATGTGACTGCAAGGAGAGAAAGGTAGCCCTTAAGGGGATGAAATATTTCAGTATTTGAAAGCCTAAGTCACTCTTCACCTGGATATCTATTGGAAGCCAGAGGACAGACCATGCATCTCATGTGTCATCTTTCAGAAGTGTCATTTAGCACATAGAAAAACACATTCTCTACCTGCAGATAACATTGAATAGTTACAGAACCTAGAAAAATACAGAAACTGCTGTATTAATTCATCTTGAAGGCATAAGAGAGCAGTTCATAAAATTTCACTTTCTCCTCCATGGTGGAGAGGGGAAAAAAGGCAGTAGAATAAAATCCAAACATCCCTAGCATTGGGGAATGTGCTTTGGGTGTATGAGGGTTACCTAAAATTCCCTAGGAAAGTTTGGAAGTGTAAAGAACAGAGCCCTGAACAGTGACTCCATCTATCTCTACCAGAAGCCCCAGCAGTGGTCAGGCTCCTTGGAGGCACTGATAAAATTAAAGCAAACAGCATGAATACTTGGGTGTTGTCCAATGCCAGAAGGAAGTCACAGTCTCAAAGCCCGCTGCCCAGAAGGAGGTCAGTCAGTGGTGTTTGAGCTCTGGAGCACACTAGCTCTCTTTAGGAACTGGGAAAGAAAAATAAATCCTAAAAGTATGGTCCAGAGTCTGCGGAGGCTCTGCATATAGAGACTTGAAAAGCCCCAGCCTCTGAGGGGAAGTGTGGAAGTCTGGCTGCCTTCCAAAGCCTCAGACAAACCACTCCCAAGGCTCTCGGTAGCTGGTGCCAGGGTGCATGGCTCTGAAAGGTGGTTGGTAAATGTCTCTATATTCCTGGGCCCTGCAAGTGGTGTCTTAACTTCTGCCCCATGTACGTCTTATTTTACTGGCAGGACTGTAGGGGAGAGGGAAGGTGGTGATGAGACAAAGGAAAATGTGGGTAACACTACCTTTTGTAGCAGTAGCTCATGTCTGTTCTGGGGCCAAAAATCACAGAATCAGAGAATCACAGGGTATTCTGAGTTGGAAGGGACCCACAAGGATCACCAAGTCCAACTCTTGTTACAGAGTGATTTTGTACAAACACAAATTATTCATTATTTCAAAAATGTTCGTTTGTTCTTGTACTAAGGTAGTGAAAGATTTTACTGAGTACTGTAACTTAACAGATTTCTATCACTGTCTGAAGACATGTTTTGACACATCAAACTTCAGCTAACATATTTGTTTTCATTCCCCTTCCCATCCAGTATTTTTTCCAGCGGCAGAAATATTCCAGCAGTTATTTTAATGATTTTCCTTATCCTACAGGGAGACCGTGGCCCACAGGGACCTCCTGGCTTACCTGGTGAAGATGGATCAAGAGTAAGTTGCTGTTCACACAGGAAAAGCTAGAGTGAATCCTCATATAATGGGAATAAGGTCACGATAAATGTTTGGTTTTTCTAAAACTTGTTTTCCTTTTGCACAAAAACAGGGAGAAGATGGGGAGGTTGGACCAAGAGGTCTTCCAGGTGAAGCTGTAAGCAATTCTTTCTTATTCTTCTGTTTCTGTTACAAACAAAAGTCACATTCAGATATTTTTCCATTCTATCGAACTGTTCTGAATTCCAGGTGTAAAAATTATTGCATATGTTTGTATATAGAGAATGCTGTTTCTGGCTGAAAAGCAAACAAATTGACAGTTTTGTTAGGGTTTAAACACCACTAACAGGATTAGAATTAAGTCAAAGATATATCCAGCTAAGTATATACAACTTCCAGAATAAAGACGCTGTTTCTTATCTTGTTGTGTAAAATCAGTAACTGCCATCCTTGATGCATCAGAATACAATCAAAGCCCTGTTGCTTATGGTGTTATCTTAACATCTGCTTGTTAGAAAATAAGGCCTGGGTTCTCCTCTTTTTTCACACTACCATGCTTCATTGTGTATTTTACACTTGTTTCACATACAGAACTTCCACTCCTGTCAGTTGGAATTCTGCAGGTGCTGTCACTGCAGAGCAGAGTTCTGCATTGCAGGCAAGAAATCAAGTCTCAGAAAGGGGAATTTTACCCCAAATGTCTGCTGCTGCCTGCTCACAAAGTACAAAGAGGTCACTACAGTCAGTGATTTGTGACTGTATCATACATGAGGAGACTGGAGACTCAGTTCTGCTGCTTTAGCAGCATGACATGAATAATGACACAATGATGGTAACTAGTACTCATTCACATAGTATAAAACCAAAAGATTATGTTGTAGATCAAAATCTTGTTCACCTTATTTATTAGAATAGCCATTGGTCTTTTGTGAAAGTTTTTAGGGATAAGAGGAAGAAATCTGATTTTTGTTTCCAGAATGTCTTATATTTATTGTAATAAAATTACTAGTAGTTTTTAATTTCTTATTGGATCCTTACTACAGATAAAAACACTATTTTTTGCTTAGAATAGTGGTATAGAGTGTGACACACCATCATGTTTTCAAAAGAAAGAATATAAATGTGTATGTTACTGTTCAGGTCAGACCTTCAGGACAAGACACAGCTGAAATTATAGTGGAAGATGCTGTGCCAATGTTCTGCACCAGGAAATATAAATAGCAATCTCCCTCCTTGCTCTGAAGTGACCATACAGAGGCTAGATCAAAGCTTGCCGTTCCACTGAAATCCTGTTCAGACATATAGTGTCCTTGAGGAAAATCTGTGGTCAGGGAATTTTTCTTTTTCTTATTTTCTTTCTTCCTAAACAGCCATGCTGCTTTCCCTTCATCCTTCCTACTCCCTATTCCATTCCTTGGCCAGTCCTGCTCACAGGCATTTCTGTTCAGAAAAAATCATGCAGGTGTCAATAAGAGTTTCTTCTCTTACAGGGTCCCCGGGGATTACTGGGCCCCAGAGGAACACCCGGGCCCCCTGGACAACCTGTACGTATGAGCTGTCCTGTGTTTGCAGTTTCCAGAAGAAAAAATGGAAGTCCACTGAAAATTGCTCTTGTTGTATTGTTTGTTGTAGGGCATTGCAGGTATTGATGGACCTTCAGGCCCAAAGGGAAACATGGTGAGTAAGTAAACTGGGAATTAGAAAGATTCTAAGAATGCTTTTCACATTCTCTCATCCCTGCAACTGTGCCATCCCTTCCATTTAATTAAACTTTTCTGTCAAACTCTTTGGATTCATTATGATTTTATATGGAAAAGACAAGGCTTCTGTTACCTAGTTTTCAGCCAAAAGGCCTAACCATGCTTTCTCTCAGACTCCTTGAGCACCATGGACTCCAGTGCTTAGGTCCTATGTGTGGGCTGTTATTCTCTATTAAAGAAAAGGTCATGATATTCATTAGCACGAAAAATTTCATACTAGACAGAAAGTTGCGAGTAGACTTTAAAGAAGGAGGAACAAAGATGAGTTTGTACTCCTTTTAGTCCTGACAATGAAGATCTGTAGTGCAGAAATGCAAACCTAATGCTCTACTATTTTTTTTGCATGGTAGGGTCCTCAAGGGGAACCAGGACCTCCTGGTCAGCAAGGAATTCCAGGTCCACAAGTAAGTGTAAAATAAGTCTCAAGAAATACAATGTAATGTGCAGCAAATGTTTAATAAATGGAAATTACTAAAAGGTTAGCTTTTCATGTGAAAAATCGATAAAGCTTCAAGGATTTTATAAATAATGCTGCAAATGTGCCAAGGGCAGTGGGAGCAGAGTTTTCAGCTAAGTTTTCAGAGGGATTTTTCATTCAGGAGAAAAATGACTCATTCAGTGTTCCTGGAATGCAGCAGGAATGGCCACACCTGGAGGAGGGTTCTGAATAGGATCTTGTTACAGACCTACTGCCAGAATAGTGGCTTGTGCAAAAGGCTCACACAAAACTCCTGATCTAACTTGTAAGGGGGAAAAAAAGCCACTTATATTTGCCAGTGTGTTTAAACAGATTAATGAGGGACCTTTAGCAGGGTGAATGTATGTACATTGTTCTCCCTGGTTTCTCACACTGGTTTCTTTCTAACAGGGGCTTCCTGGTCCTCAAGGTCCTATTGGGCCTCCTGGTGAAAAAGTAAGTTACAGCATTATTTTGTTATTTCACAGTCAGTTCTGTGCAATGACCTTGTTTATGAGCTTGAGGGCTTTACTATCTTTTATGGAATAGTAATCTAAATTTAAATATTAAATCTTCCTGAAATCATCAAGTAAATGAATGATCAATCAATAACCAATGGCTTTCCTCTCATATACACTTTTTCACAAGCATAATTTCCTCCCTTTATTTCAGATTAATTTTCTGTTATTACTTTAAGAATCCCATCTACAATATTAAACAATGTGCACTTGTATGTTACATAATTTCACAGCAAGCTGCAAAAATTATTTTTATAACAAAGTTTTACCTATTCAAGTCGGATTCTATTCTTTTCTCAAGGATTATATTATGATATAACTCTGCAGCATAATTGGCATACTGTAGTGTCCTTTGATGGCTTTTTCCTCATCTGTTTGCATGTGTTCTTGTGGCTTGAAATATGTCTTCTATTCATTTAAAAAATGTCACTATTGAATTTTATGCTAATTTTACTTTTCTCCCCTTTTTGCTGAATTCCTGCTCAATTCATTCTTTGATTTTTCTCCTCTTCAGTGTTTACTGTATTCTTTTGGAGAAATTAATACTTTTTACCTGTTAGTGTGCATAAGCTAATAGTGTGCATAAATTATGTATTATTCTAGAAAAATGGACAAGTTACACAATACATGCACTTCCTAGGCTCTTGCAAAGGCATACCATGCCTTTCAGCTATGAGCACTGGAGTTCTGTACCCTGCATTCTTTGCCTCTTGAACTTGTTGAACTTTTATTCCTGAAATTTAAAATAATACTTAGTTTTGTATACTGGAGAACTCTTCCCCATTTTGTGTTATGTGTGTGCATGTTCTTAATTTAGTAATTCCTGAAGCCTGCTCTCAGGCAAGTATCTCATTGAAAATTATGAGTCATTTTTGTAGGCTAAAGATTGCAAGAACTGGTCTTGCACTTATACATGGTATGAAAGTGTCATTCTGGCTTTAGTTTTCTTTTTGGTCTATCCCTGATATCCATATCAAGGGATTTAGGTATAACTGCATTTTATATCCTTAGCTCTTAGGGTCACATGTGTTGAACATGCTTGCTATTGTTTTTAAGATGTGTGTCTGTTACTGCACATAGGGACCCCAAGGCAAGCCTGGCCTTCCTGGCCTTCCCGGTTCTGATGGGCCTCCTGTAAGTAAACAAATACTTAATCCTTTGCATGTTCAGCTACTTTTACCAAGGGATAAATACTTCTGGATACCTGTGTTACAAAAATAAAATGGAGGGAAAAAGCAGTGGTAGTCCCAGTTGGCAAAAGCATTATAAAATCCAACTAAAACACTTATGTATTTGAGATGTTAAAACTAAGAGAATTACATTTTTAAGCAGCTGCTAAAAACATCTGTGGGCTTTTAAAATGCAGTCCCAGATGATGAAATGCATCTGCAACATCTTCAGGGATACGTAAATAACCTACTAACACACAAAGGGCCAGACACTGTTCCACTGTATCCTACTGTGTCAGTTGGGCAGAGCAAATCCCCTCTAGAAATGCTCACTCTGAGGATACGTGGAATAGACTGCATCTTTCTCAACTTCCTGGCCTGTGGTGCCTATTATGTGTTTGGGATGCTTCTTACGTTGTCTGGACTGGGACACACCTAAGCCACACTTTGTGATTGCCAAGGAATTCAGCCTCACTCGTGTGAAAAAGCATGTAACCACCTGAGCAGCATAGCTTAGGCATTCAGCTTAAATGGAGTCAATGGCCATAATGGCATGCCCGTAAACTCATTTTCTTGCAGCAAAACCATAATTTTTTATACCACTAAGAGCCAATGTTATTTCTGAGACCTTCTCTATCCTCCCCATGCAATTGTATGTTAACAATTTTCCTTTTAGGTGAAATCTGCATTTCTTAAACCTGACTTTCAGCAAGGTTTAACAAGGTCACTGCAAATTCATTGCAGATACAGAACTGTTCCCAGGGCCCTCACAATCTACCCTTTTTCCTGCCAAAGTACCATTTTAATGGAGGATGTTAAGCGTGCAATGATAGTCCAACTGAGTGTCTGTATCTTGAACCATTGTCTAAACATTTGGATGTTTCCCCTTATCCTTTCCTGTATACTGGAAACAATCTTAATTTCCAAACACAAGCATTATTTATCATCTGCATCTTATTAAACCTTAAAAGCAGGGGGGAAATGCTGTAAGAGACGATCAGGTGTCAGCAGAGGTCTGTACCTGATACACACCTTTGCTGTGGTGGGTTGATCCCAGGCAGCAGCCAAGCACCCACCTACTCCCACAGCAGGGTAAGGGAGAGTGTGACAAGGTCAAAAGCAAGAAAACCCAAGGGTTGAGGTAACAACAGCTTAATAAGTGGAACAAAACTATGCACACAAGTGAAATAAGGGATTCATTCACTACTCCCAACCCACAGGCAGATGGCCAGCCGCTTGCTGGGAAGTTGGTTATGAATGTCCTCCTTCCTCCTCCTTTCCCTGAGCTTTTATTACTGAGTGTGACATCATATGGTATGGAATATTCCCCTGGTCAGTTTGGAACAGTGTCCCAGCTGTGTCCCCTCACAGCTCCTTCCCCTCCCTCAGGCTAGTCACAATTATCTGATAATCTTTAGTTTCATTATATTGCCTTCAAGTTTTGCAACATTTTAGGGCAAATTTTGTTAGAGAGGAAAACAATGGCTTGGCTAATGTTTTTAGTTCTGTAGTATTAACATCAGTGATACAGAACAACTTGTTTTGTTTAAAAAGCAAGTCACCATTTAGATCAAAGAACATTGAAACTAAATCAGCCTTCTATTGAATCTTTTGATAAATTCTGTAATTTAAAAAATATTTTTAGGAATGTCTTCGTGCTACAAAATAAATCACCCTTGTTTCAAAATCAGAGCTGAGAGTCTCTTGCATTAAAAGCCTCTTACTGCTGAAACATTAACTAAACAGAAGGACTGGTCAGCAGTCCTGAAAATATTGACATGAATGTAACTATTGTCCAGTTTTTCCTTTGTTATGTAAATTAAATTGATATTGAAAGTAAAACCTTTCCTCAAAATTTTGTGTGTCTATTCTAATACAGAAGGAGTGTTATTAATGACGTGAAATTCAAATGTTTAAATAATTATATTTTATAATGAAATGTCACTTGTAAAAATTATTGCTTTTCAAATCAGATACATTTCTCTTAAATCAGGGTCATCCTGGCAAAGAGGGTCAGTCTGGAGATAAAGGTGCATTGGTGAGTTTTAAAACTTTTCCATTTCTTTACATAGATTTCAAGAAAACTTTTGGTAGTTTTTCATCTTTGTGACACATTTGTTGCTACAAGAACTATTTAAGAAGATAATAGAAAACCCATGACCCATTCAAAGCGTCTTTACACAGACAAACATATATTTCAAAATATTAGAGATTGTAAATTATATAAAGATTACTCTTTTAAATTAAACCTTATCTTGAAGTTGGCTGAGTGGCAATGAAAAGTTGCATACATTTCATACCAATAACTTGCCTATATTTTGAGTTTTCAATTCTGCTATATGGACTACCTGCAAAAGTTCTACAAAACCTACTTTTTTGAAGGTATAAAAATGCATGCAAAGACCTTGCATTTTTTAGGTCACCTTCAACTCAGTGTCAGTGTAAAGATGGGGTTTTTTTCTCTTATGAAGCCCTGAAAGGCTTTGGAGCTTCTTAAAGTGTTCTGCTCACTCAGCATTGACCCTTTTTTATCCAGAATAGCACCCTTTATAGCACCTTTTTCAGTTTCAGTTGTCAGGAGCAAGACTAAAAGGCTGTATTCTGGATGACAGGATGAGGGAATTAATAGGACATTTCAGAAAGTACAGCACCACTGACATCAGCATATTATATTTGTCAAAAGTGTTGTTATCTGTAAAAGACTTGTAAATTTTATCCTGATTTCTTAAGAAAATAAATCTGACACACAGCATTTATGTTTTGAAAGTCCAGGCATGTGGCCACGTGTCTGTTCTTATGTCTTTTGCATTTACTGATCAATTTCAGCCAAATTTGATAGAAAGTTCAGTTTCTCAGAGATGTTAGCACTCCAAAGGTGCTGTGAAAAGACGCATTAGAGAGACAAAAAAGACCTTATCAATGTCCCCATTAGTAAATATTTCGTTATCTGTCCATCTCTGACATTAGAGAATCAGCAGAGCAGCTCAGCCTCAGACAGAGGTATCATGTTCCCTGGCTTCCTTGCTTCCACCCTTCACAGACCTGAGTTTCTTTAGGCCCTGACATCAGGCTGTGTAGTATCCAAATTGAGCTTCTTTAAAATATTCAGCAGAATGTAACAAAGAATTCAGGCACCAATTGGTATCGACAGCACCATGAGCCTTTTACCCTCCAGGCTTGGGATGTCTTTTTTGTTCTTTTTTTTTAAGACCATGATTTTTCTTATTCCCATTGTTTTGATTTCTATTTTTGATGTGTATCATCATCATAATTAGCATATAAATTTCCTCCAATAAAATACCACTGGTTTTTAATTGCCATATTTTTGTTTGCCTCTGATTGTTTGTTCCTTTTTACAATTACCATTGTTTCAGATAATTTGTATTATGTATAGATGCTTCCCAAATATACGAGTTAGATCCAAGTTCACCATTCTATTAATAGTTTATAGTGACATTGAATGGTGCTTTGTAATGCCTTAACTTTTCTTAGTGGCAGGCAGCCCAGTTATTTTGCTGTCTCATACATTATAGTGAAAGAATAAGGATTAGATTATGAAGAGAACTGCTTGCTAACCAACAACTGTGCAAACAAAGGTTCTTTGCTTCAATATATTTTAGGGGCCTCCAGGTCCTCAGGGTCCAATTGGATATCCAGGTCCTCGTGGTGTAAAGGTAAGATTTAGTTATTGGATTCCTCCTCTTACCCCTTTTGAGTATATGCATGTGGTTAATTCTTTATAATCTTCCTTTAGGGTGCTGATGGTGTACGTGGACTCAAGGGATCCAAAGGTGAAAAGGTAAATCTGAGTGCAGTTAATTTTTTTTCTCTTTTTACACTGCAGCATCTTCTGTCTCCTTCACTGCAATGTGCTTTATCTCACAGCAGTGAGTTTATTTTTGCCTTTCCCTAAGGACATACCAAGCCTAGTTCCTAAATCAGTGACCTTCGTGGTTATTTACACTGGTAAAAAGTAAATATAAAACTTAGAGTTATTAGAATGGCTTCCAATCCTCTTTGTACCAGTTTAAGTAACTTCTCTCTAAAGCAGCCTTCAGTAGAGAATTAGACATAACCTCTCTTGTTAGTAGATACTGTAGTGGTTATTGAGGAGCTTGTGTATCAGAGAGGTTTGTGGTGCCAACTCTGGTTTTTATCTGAGCTATAAGACAGATCTGTATTTTTTATGTACATTGTGCTATAGCTTTCTAGGCTCAAGCCCAGATCTTTGGCTTTGCCAAAGTGATGGACAGCCCGTCAGATCCATATATATGGATGTGAAGAAAGCTCTTATTTCCTCTGATACCATTAATTCTGCATGTAGAGCTCTTAAGAGAGCAAACACCAGCCACTGTGATCTGTGCTGACTCCTGATGGTCTGCAGTGGCTGAAACTGCAGCCAGAGTTGGTTTAAATTCACACTTCCTTTAGCACTCAAAATAAGAGACACACAGACACCATCAGCCATATCTCCTGACCACATATTCACTCCTGTGGCTCTGCTGGCTAAGACATATATATATATAGAGATTTATAGATATTTATAGATATTTCTGAAGCAGAAGATCCAGTCTTGCCAAAAAGCCTCAATTCAGAACTTGGCTCAGATACCAAGAGCTGCTGTATACTTTGAAGCCTTCCTAAACCTCAGTCTGTCTAGTCTGTGTGTTCATTTTAGAGTTGCTCATTAAATCTAAGCTTCAAATGAGTGTTTTTAACAGCCATGGAGACTGGACAGTTCAAAACCCCAGCTTTTTCTTGTGCCTTATTGGATGATTAGTATCCTGCTTGGACAAAATACAGGACTTGTCTATAAATACATTTAATATATGTGTATATATATATATATATCTAGGTATATGTATGAATACTGATTAGCACAATGTCTACAATACTTCTGTGTTCCTAAAATTGGTCTCACAGTTGCAGTAAGACAGTGAATTCCACTGAATACCTTCAAAGGTCACACAAAGATATTTCATAGTTTGTTCTCTTAGTGCTTTAAGGGTGTGTTCACAGGCCCTTTTTAACTGAAATTATTCAGCTGCCATTACATGAGGGAAAGCACAGCAAGAGAGCAAAATAAATAAAGTTATCATTTAGGAAAGCCTCCACAGATCTGGAATGGCCCATTTTGTGTAGCTCACTGGTATATTTTCTATAAAGCAGCAGTAGCCACGTTAGATTTTCTGCTGTCTGAAGTTCTCACTTTATCTATGCAGGTTATTTTAATCTGAATTTCTTTTCTTATCCTTTTTATCGGAAAAAAGAAGTTCCTCTATATTACTGAGTCTTTACATGCACTTCTGCCTCTTTTAGGGTGAAGATGGTTTTCCAGGATTTAAAGGTGACATGGGGCTTAAAGGTGACCGGGTAAGCATTTATTCATAGCCCATATGTTCTTAAAAGTTTAAATGTTATTATTTTGAAAGGATCACTGAAGTGAACAAATATATTTAAACCAAAAATAAAATAAAGGCTGGTATTTTAAATTATTTCTATTCCCTGTGCATGCACAAATTTGAGCCAGATATATGGTTCGTGTAAATCAACAATGGCATGGTTACAAGGAGGAAGCATGTCAGTCTTAAATATTCTTTTCACTGAGCTTCTTCCTAGGGAATCTCCTTTTCCAGATTCCAAGATCTCCAGTATTTGCCTGAGGAAAAGTTGTGTATCTAGGATAAAGATGTTTCCATTCCAAACTAGAATCTTGCATATCTCTGCCAAAATGTTGTTTATTTAGCCCAATAGGCAATTGCTTCCTTTCATAGGAAGTGTTGTGGAGGTTGTGAAAAAGCTGCTCACAGGAAGCTCCTGGCCTGTATCTGTTGTCTGTATCCATAAATAACTGCGAAGATGGTATCTACATAAGTACTTAGATAAAGTCAATTTTATTTCTATGGACTGCTAGGGTGCCTTCCCAAAAATTTAGGAAAGGGAAAATAAGAATACAGTTCTTCCAAATGCAGCTGTCTTCAAGGGAGAAAACGAGGCTCTAACACTCTGAATACCATCCAGTGCCTAATTTATATTTATTTGCATTTATATAATGAGCATAAGTAGTGATATTTTCCTGCTAGGAAACTGGACAGGGCTTACAGCAACCTGGTCTGTTTGGAGATGTCCCTGTGCACTGCAGGAAGCCTGGATGACCTTTAAATGTTCCTTCTAACCAAACTATTCTATGAGTCTCTTCTCTATTTGGATTTACTGAAAACCGATTTTCAAGTAATTGTAGTTAATCTTTCCAATATATGCATGAAAGCAATTGTTCCATATTTATAAGGTGATGTATTTTTAGGGAGAAATTGGTCAGCCAGGTCCACGAGGAGAAGATGGCCCAGAAGGTCCAAAAGGTCGAGCAGGTCCATCTGGAGACCCAGGTGCTGCTGGTCCAGCTGGGGAAAAGGTCAGTAGCCAGAAATCACCATAAACATGCCATTGCCTCATAACACAGATGGAACTCACAATCTCCATCACTAAAAACAAGCCTTCATCTCTGCAAAATCTTTAGCTGCTTACAGTAGATTTTGTGACACGACTGCAGCAGACCACTGGAGTTCCCATTTGATCACAGATTGGGAATCCTCATAAGTATAAAAAGAGGCATTATAGGTCTTCACCAGGACATGAGGCAACTGCATTCTTATCCCAGATTACGTACAATGCTTGCCAGCTGTGGAAAACACAATGCAGAGAAAATAGTGGGGCACAAAGCAGGGTAAAGGTGCTGCTCAAGGGTGAATTAATACTGAGTCGTGTTACAACAAATTGTGACATGGAAATTGTTTTAAATGGAAAACATTGCCTGAATAAAAATCCAAAATAGGTTTGGCAAAAGGGAAAGGGGATGTTAAGGGGGAGCACTGAAAAAAGGATGGTGAAAAAAGAGAGATCAAGCACAAAGTACAAATCTCTGTAGAATCCTGATTTCAACAAAAAAGTTTGGTATAAAGGATGGAAAGGAGGCTGAGAAAAGTGTGTGTGGGTAGTGTATTTCACTGTGTGGCAGAGTCTGAAAGGAAAGGTGATTTCAGCAGTGGTGATTTTAGTAACTGGAGAAGTATGATAATATAAAATAAAAGGATGGTTTAAAAAGGTATATGCTATATATCACTAAAGTGAGAAGATGCTGATGAAAATATTTCCCTTTAAATTTTTTGGTGAACTATAGCTTCAATTCTAGTTCTGTCTTGAAAAAAAATAGGACTGAGGATACGTAAACCAAGTCAAACCAAACCAAACCTTTTTCTTTATGGTTGGTATTTTTAGTTCTTATTTAAATTACTCACTATGAATATAATTTTTCAAGTATTTCTTCTTCTTCACAAATACGTGACATATTTGGAACTCTCACTGTATCACAACTCCAGAATCTGAAGCCCTAATCATCAGAAGACATTTGAAAAAAATGGTTGGTGTTGTAGCTGGCCTTGGAATTTTAGACCCACAGTTTTCCCTTTTCTACAAATATTTACAGCTTTTCTTGCCATCTGGAAGGCACACATCTTGTATGGATATTCTATGGTTACTTGGCCAGAATGGAATAGGTCAGAGAGGAATTCTTTGGTGTTGGTCCTGCTATATTTATTTTAGTGTAAAAACTTGAACAGTCATTGTGAACTTTTAGACCTTCCCACAGTATTTGGAAAGTGTGTAAGAGCAGATATAAATATCTTGTTCCCTTGTCATTCCTATGATGTATTTAATGCAAGTTACTACTCTTGTAAGGAAAGTAATGAAATTATTGCAGTAGTCAATTATTCTCTGTGTTCATCTGATTCAATGATAAGAAAACTCTATTTCCCAAGTAGGCCTAAATGGATTTGCTTAGTTAATGAAATCTCAAATAGGGTGCCAAAAAAAAAGAGGAACATATCAGAAAATAGTTTATAATTAAAAAAAGAGCTGAATTCAAACCTATGCAATTGGGCTGACTTACTTGTAAAATCATGGACAAAACTTTCACTGAATTTAGCAAGAAGTTGATGTGCTGTCATGCTGCAAAACGTTTAAGTCATTGCAATGCATGTGGCTTGTTTCAGGGTGGCAAATAACAGTGCATTATAATTAGCTTCATAAATGTAAAAGTTGTTCTTCAATAATGTCTCACCAGACACATGCACTTACATGAATATGATAATACACAACATATTTATTTATGTGCTGTATTTTTTTTCCATTAGACATTTTTTAGGAAATTTCCTTCCCCGTTCAAGTCTCTCCTTCCTATTTTATGTTATCTGTGATCACTGCAGAGTACCATATGATACTTTATAGTCATCTTTTCCTCTGAGATCTTCTCCAAAACTTGATATTCTAGAACATAGAGAAATTCTTCCTCAGAGTTTCCACCTTTCAAAGTCTGAAACCGCTTTTCCTTGCCTTTGAAAGTGGCAAACCACCGCTCATCCACTAGAGGCCTTAATTATTAATTATTAGAGGCCTAAAGAGACCAACTCAATGGAGTAGGGCACTGTATTTCATTTCTGGGAATGGTTGATGGCAGTGCTGATCAGTCTTTTCTGAACACAGCAAGTTGGTAATGGTTGTTGACAAATCCATTGTCAGCAAACAATCAGTGGGGTATAATTTATCATAGTCTCAGTTTACAACTATGCAAGAGAAAAATTGATTCTTCAAATGCCTGTTCCTAAAAAGTCAGCCATAACACAGAATAAATTAAAAGTAATTTCTTCTCACTTAAACCTATTAACACCCTGATTTCCTAGAGAATATTAGTTGCTTAATGATCTCAACCACATAGCACTGCACAGCACATCATGGGAAAAAAAACCTTTGAGTTATTGGTTTCTCTGGATTCATTCACTGGAGTGGGATTTTTATTTAAGTCTGGGGCATTAAGCCCGCTGGTGATTAATTATAAAAATGAGAAATTGATTTAATATAATATTATATTCCATGGAGTATCACCACTGTATGTTGTGGAAGAATTATTTTGTATAGAAGCTTGCTGAAGCACTAAGGAGGATACAGTAAAATTTACCACTGCAACTTCTCATTGCAGGGGAAGCTTGGTGTACCTGGATTGCCAGGATATCCAGGAAGACAAGGTCCAAAGGTGAGCTGTAAATGAGCTGTGTATTGAGTGTTTTGAGACTGGTCAGAGTGGCAGTATTTCATTTCTGAATTTGGGGAAGCAGGGTGTGAACATCAAAGAAAGGGGCATTTTCCTCGTTTTCTTTCTTGACAATCATATTCTGAAGTAAAACCCTTCATCATGTGGGATTCCCTATGTCAGGCTCTTTATGGAGCACTATCTTTCCTCTGAATATTCCACCCTTTAGCATGTTCTCATGAGTTGGATTGTGCCAGCACCAGACTGGCATGCACTAAACAGTTGGAAAAGGAAGGAATTGCTGATATGCTTGAAAGAGAACAGGCACTGTATCAGCCACTAAATGGATGCTGGTAGGGATGGGAATTTTCAGTCTGGTACAAGGATTCTATTTGTGTCATTACTGCTTCTTCCATGGAATAAACCATATTTCTTTGAAACATAATTTACAAATTTCCTCATGTTTTTCTTTAGTTTCTTTTAAGACAAACATGAAAAAACACAATCCTTAATTAATTTATGTGCCTACACCTATCTTCAGCCATCTTCTATATTTGGATTACAATAGAAAACCACCCAAGGGGCTTCTGATTTAAAACATTTTTATGAAACATACTTCTATTAAGTTCATCCTAACACATCTTTAGGAAATGGGCATGCTAAATTAATTGCAAGAAGTCTTTTCTGAGATTAGAAAGGAAAAAATGGAATAAAAGCGTAGTTCTACAGACATGTCACTGTGGCAAGACCATTAGGGGTCTCACCATTGTAGCTCCAGACCTTCTCAAAGAAGACCTATCTAGGTAAATATCACAAGTAAAAGAATCCCTTACCCCTCCTACATGTCTGGACAATCAATCTTCAGTAAAATCCTCAATTCTGCTCTACTTTGGATCTATTTTTATTTCCAAATTTGAAATTATGAGGGGTTTTGGATGAAATAAAACTTCCTGACTAGCGAAGCAAAGTGTTTTTCTGACTCTGGCCTTGTAACACTTTTCTGTCAAGTGAATGGACTATCTGAAAAATGTTTATTCACTGAACACCACATTAGTAAAAAATGCTGAAATATCTATGGAAAGTATTCATGAAAACTATCCTCCTTGAAAGACACAGGGGGGTTTGCCTGTTTCTTAACTCAAAATGTCTGAGATTTCGGTCTCATTGTTCTCCTTTAGAATTGTCTTTTGAAAAATCCAGGATAAGAGTTTTACCACTTTGAAGAACAAAAATGATGTAAAATTTCAAATAAAAGTTGATCGATTCTTTTTTCAGCAAGGACTTGATCAAGAATTTCCACACATTTAATTTTTATCACATTAAAATTGAAAATAGTTCTCAAGCTGCATTCACTGTTTGCTCTTCTAATTTGTTGCTTAAATTTTCAAGAAAGGCTAATGACAGCTACAATACATAACTCACTAGAGACTTCTTTGGAAACTGAGTCACAGGCCAGCTCAAATTAACATAAGGGAAGGAGAAAAAAAGCAGCAGAAAAATATATTAGCTATGTAAAGCAAATAGGAAATCCTGTCCTAGTATTGTCAAGAAAGTTGACATCATTCTTTTTGTTGATACTTGCTTTTCATTATTTTTTTTTTTTTTTAGAATTGGTCTTAGAGTACTGCCATTATCTGGTAATTTTCATTATGTGCTTTTTTTTTGCTCCAATCCAGTCCCTCTTGATTAGCACAGTTACAAAAACTATTGTACATGTAAGATATTTAGAACCAAGTCATGGCTATTAGTGCCCCATCATTTGGTCTGGTTTTTTCCAGCCTTTTAATTTTAAAGAACATGCTTGGGCTTTACAGACTAGAAGTTTCAGTTTTATTCTTATATAAAGTTATAACTAGTGAAGAATTAAGAAGTAAGAAAGAAAATGAAAGGAAAAGGAATATAAAAGGAAAGGTAAGGAAGAAAAATATTCTTTTTCTCCCATCAGTCAATATCAGTAAGGGTTTCATTAGAACCTGTGTTAGTGAAAATGTACTGCCCCAAAGCCATTTATGGATAATTGGAATGATTATGTAAAACAAGATTCATTAGAGAAAAAACAGGAGTAATGGCAAGAGAAAAAAAAAGTGAAAAAAAAATTACTAACATTTCAAAGAAGCGCACCAAGAAATTATATTTTAGGTTTTTGTTATATGCATTTTATTTGCCACTAAAATGCCAATTAGCAAGCTGCACAGACATAGATGCATTATGGCATCAGGGAGTCTGGCTAGTAAATTTTAGTGGCTGACCAAACCAAACACTCTTCATTTTCATCCCCAGTCAGTTAAAAGTATATTCTACCATGTCTATCACCTCTTTGATCCCAAGTTCCTTATGAAAAATTAATACCTTGGCAGGTAAAAAGTCTGCTCTCCCACCAAACCTGATGCCAGAAGCAAAGAAGAAAATAGTACTGCTTCCATTAGACTGGGCAAAAGGAAATGGGAGGAAAAAGAAAGAGGAGTAGAGCTGGGAAAAGTTTCAAGTCAGATAACCTTACAAATTCTGCTTATGTATGAGTTGCATGGATCAGTGAAATGAAACTGTCCAGTGGTTGGTTTACAGTGAATAAAGAACTTGAAGTGATTAATTTACAGCTCAGTAAAGTGAATACAGGATGTGGAAAACTTTACTAATTTTGGAATTATTTTTTAAGATAATTATTTTACTGTGAGGCAACAAGGCCTTTTTTGTTTGTCTTCATTATGATATGGTTATTTCTAGTGGGCTGCTACTAATCCAACTTTCCTACTTTAAAAAAGGTGCAAATTTAATTAAGATTTTATTGTCTAATAAGATGACAAATAATGTCCATTCTGTACATTGATTTTTTTTTTTTAATGCTTTCTGGACTTGAGGCATGATGGTAAGTTTATTTAGAGATTTCTTAAGTTTATGTACAGCTGTCACATGTGCAAGTTTGCCATGTGCAATGTACATTGCTTTGGAGTTGTGCTTTATGTGTCCAATGTTGGCTCCACTATTGTTTTGCTATTGATATCCTCTGACATTTGCATTGATTTCTTACATAGGGCTCAACAGGTTTCCCAGGATTTCCAGGTGCCAATGGAGAGAAAGGTGCAAGGGTATGATAATTCATTCTTGCATAACACTTAATTAACTTTTCAAATTCAGCAGTGGGGGAAGTCACTGAAACCTAAGGACACAAGTTACTATCTAAAGAACTACAAAAACAGGCTTTTCTCCTGCAAGAGGAACCTCTGTCTTTCTGTAAAACAGGACATACTGAAGCACTATTTACCATTCTTTAAGGTATTAATCTAAATATATATGAGCTTGGACACTTTCTTGCTGCACATACTGCCATAATTCTATAATTTGAAAAAGAGAAAAAAATCTCCTTTGCTGAAGGGTTGGGTTTTTTTTTTTTGGACAGTATAGCTGAGTGAGTTGGCAAGAACCATTTTCCTGTATCCTGTGAATTATCCTGCTACCATGCAATTTACCCTCAAGGAAATTCAACTTGTATTTCATAAATATTCTGACTTGACACAAGGGGGGTTTTTTTAGGCTCAGCTTCAAAAAGGCAAAATATACCAGGCAAGAAGAAGAACATGTACTATTACATATATTAAAATGTAAAACTACATCTTTTGTGGCTTTGTTTGCCTGAAGAAGGTGACAGGAAATGTGTGATGCATGTTCTTCAATCTACAACAATTAAAAATAGATTAGAGAGAAGGTCACTGTGCTGTTGTCTCTAAAGCTCAATAGAATGTAGCAGGATATGTTAGAAAGATGTTAAATTAGGAGATTAGTCAGAATTCACAGGTGATAGCAACATCAAGTCAAACAGGTAACATATTATTGTTCTTAAAAGCAGAAATTCATTATTTTAAGAAGAAATATATGGAATCCAATAGCATTTGCATTACTTATCTATGGTTTAAATTGTTCTTGTATTATTTTAGCTAAGATAAAGACATGTTATGTACAGGCGCAAACAAACAAAGCAATGCTCAGTTCATCTGCATTGTGAAAAAATGAGACAATTGCTAATAAAGGCAGCAGATTTAAAAAAATCAAAATTATAGAATCAATGAACAGGCTTAAAATGATGAAAATATTACTATATTGATCTGTTTTCAGGCCTTCATAAAGCTTTAAGTTCAGCTAGGGTATTAACCACATAATTAATACCATCCAACTGCTGGTATATTGAAGTGTTATGCTGATCATCAATGAGCCCATAACTGCAGGTTTTGTAATGAGAATCAGATATTATTGTTAATCTTGCCTAAAGGGTTATCGTGGTGTTTTATGTTACCACACATACAGGTACTAGGAAAGAGGGTCCCTGTCCTTGAGAGCTTCACAGGCTGAGTAGCATTTCAAAAACAACACATAATTTTTATTCGGATAAGTGAAATAAAACCAACAGTAAAAATAAAAGGGGGAGGAAAAAAACTCTGTGAAGAAAACAGGTCTATGCATTTAATTGGTTTCCAATAAAAGGAAGCTTTGTGCTAAAGCATCTCAGATGATTATTTTGTTGCTGGTTTGTTTACCTCAGAGATTACAAAGTACCAGCCATCAGGTTCCTTTCTCTTGCTAAAGAATATTGTCTTGAATTTTAAGATTCATTACAATGCAGAGCAATCCCAGTCCAGGCCCTAAAGAAAAAATCCTGTTGAGCATGATTAGGAGATAATGTTAAAGAAAAAAATCCAAGGCTGGTATTCTGGCAAGTTCTGTATCCCTGTCAAGTGTGCATAATTTTGGTAGCAATTACAGTGCCCATTTCTGTTATAAATGAAGAGAGGCTTGCCCTTTCTTTTCTCTATTAACCTGTGGAGCTGTCCATGGGAGCTTAGGAACACTGTTTTTAAGGCTCACGTTCATGAGCTTTAAGGTTCATCATTGTTCATGGTGCCAAGTCCTTCAGACTACTGCAGAGGGACTCTTCTTGTGTGCCACCTTCAATACTATTTTAAGGTAGTTTAAAATGTTCTAATGCCTCTGACAGAATATGACTCAGACAAATTTGGTGCATTTAGCCACAAGTCCCATTGAACTCAGAAAGAGAACCAATTTTATCAAGGACCATGATTCTGTAAATTGAAATGCAAAGTAGATAGGTAAAGATAAAATAATATTTAAACTTAGGGGAGTTGCTCTCTGCTTCCACTTCAGTAAAAAAACTTTATTCACAAATAGAGTGCCTGCTAAGATGATTTTTGTGAACTTTTCTTTCCAGGGATTGCATGGCAAACCAGGCCCCAGAGGACAGCGAGGACCAACAGTAAGTTCTTTTGATTTGCAATTTAGAAACTTTCCTATATAAATTGCTTCCACTATACTGTGAAAAAAATTTTTTATTAGATTATACTATCCAGTATTTATCATCAAGTGCATCTGTGTTAATTTGACAGGGTCCAAGAGGCTCAAGAGGTCCCAGAGGTCCCACTGGTAAACCAGGTCCAAAGGTAATTGCCAAGCACGCTGTATAGATTGCCTACAGGCTGTTTTTTTTTAATAAATCCTTGAACATATTGTCTTTCCTTTCCAGGGCACTTCAGGCAATGATGGTCCTCCTGGCCCACCAGGGGAAAGGGTTTGTGAAAGCTCTCTTTGTACATGTTGTTTTTCCCACTGTTTAGGAGTGTGATTTGAGGGTGGGAGGGTTGTTTTATTTTCAGTTCTCCCTCTCATATCTCTGGGCTACTTTGACCAGAGTAACCCCAACTAACAAAGCCTCAGTTCCAATGATGCTTTTCACAAAGTTATGCATGGAGTGGCTGAAATTTGCTGAAAGCTTCTTCCCTCTGTAGCTCAGTTTTGTACACTTAGCACCCAGAGAGTACAATACACACTTTGTATTACATCCATGCACTTTGTTTGTATCCATGTGAATTACAGCTGTACTCACCAGCTTAAACTCTTCAGAATTCCTCATTTCCAGCAGTTTACTGCCTGTTTATTGGGTTAGCAATCACTCAAACCACCTCCAGAAGATTCTTTGTTGAAGTAGCTGGACTTTTTTTGTTCTGATCAGCTAATTCCCATCAGCCTATTTTCTGCATGCTTCAGAAATACTATTGTTCTTTCTAAAACAAAATTTTCTGCTTGCTATTATCTTACCAATCAATATACAAATCCTGTACACAGTTAGCTCATTGAACAGAAGTATACAGAAAAAGGGTATTAATAAATCATATTTCTAATGGCAGCACTTCAAAACCAAGTCAGTTTAAGTGGATGAGCTTTCTGCCAACATATTTTGCAAAGCTTAAACTTTTCTTTCGTAGTCACCTATCATTAAACTGCTAACCTTTGTCACATAGGAAGCCTAAAAGTCTTCTCCCAGTATCCACCCCAAGGTCCCAGTGCTCTCTAGGAGCATTGCACTTCAGGAGGGCATTCCTTCTACATTTCCCCCAGCTCCATAATGTCACTTTTTTTTGACATTAGCTAGGATGTGGGATGGAGAGAGCTAGGCATAGACCAAGAAAGGAAATGTAGGTTACTTTACTCTGAGGAGGATCAGAGGCAAAGTACCAGAAGGGGAATAGCAGATCCTTGTGAAAGAGGAGTTTGCTGACAGCTACAAGAGTTTGCAAGGAAGGGAAGTTGTGGAGGCACTAAAACAATGAGCAGATCAATCCAAGATGCAGGCATCCCTGGAGAGAAACTGATAAAAGCAAAGAGGTGAAGAATCATAGAGCACCGTGTCTCTCATCACTTGTGTGATATCAGTGTGAGGTATCTGTTTGCATCCCAATAGCAGTGAGTGTCAGCCAAAAAATAAAACTGTCATCTCTACTCTGAGACTATTTCACCTACCAAACATGAAAATAATAAATAATCCATTCTGTGTAGCTACTGTTAAAATGAAACTTAATAAGAAAAATGAAAATGTAGTTTTGATAACATGCTGTTAATATTCTAGTGCTTTTTCTCAAATACAACAGTCCACCTGTGAGCCATATTGTGAATGGAAAGAAAAATGTAAAGATTTTTCCTTAGAAAGCCTCAAAGTGCAAGAACAGGAGATATTTATGAGAAAGAAGGTGCATTTAAATGTAAAACTTTGAGTTGTGTTCCTATAACCTAATTACTGAGGGTGACCAATTTCATTCAGGTATTTTGTACAGTAGCTGAGTCACTTTTATTAGTTTTCCTCTATAAAGCTCCTCCTTTTTTTTTAAGCTTTATGTTATACCCAGAAACAAATGAGTAAAGTTCATTTGTTCACAGGCATGGCATATTGAAAAAAGACCCAAAACCTCATTAGGACCATATTCGTGTGTTATGAAGGTTTCAGAAACAGACTTACCCCCCTTTTGGAAAAAAAAAAAAAAAAAAGGAAAACGGATAAGGCAGTAAGATTACAAAGATTTCTCCCTTTTCCAAGCACTTCTTAACCGATTCAGATTTAGTATGTCAGTATCATAAAGGTCTGCCCTGGAATAAGATTCATTCAAGGTCAGATTCTCCCAGGCTGGGCACAAGGGATCCTCTCCCCCAGCTTCATTTGTGCCCTGCTTTGCCCACTACAGGAGGCAGCTGAGCTCTGCAGGGAGCCTGGGCTCTGAGGAATGAGGCTTATGGAACTCTGAGGAGCAAAAGGGTAGAATAATTTGGGAGATGTGGCTTCCTGCTTCCAGTCTTTTGCATCAAACCAACATTCCTAACACATTTGGACAGCTGATGTCATAGCAAACCCACACATCAAATACCAAACAGAACAGGATAAAGTCTTGCAGTGTGTGACATGGGTACATAACTCAGCTGTGGAACCATGTTAAATGGATGACTGTTAAGATTTCACTCAGTACACTAAAAACTAAAGAACAAAAATTATTTTCATAAGGTGACATAGTACCTTTCAGCATGTCAACAGTACATTTTAAAAGCTCGCCTCTGAGTTTTTTTTTTTTATTGATAATGACTTCAGCAAGAGTCATGTAAGCTGTGTAAATATCTCTGTGTGTAAATATTTGCATTTGAACATACATGCATGTACACATGTGTGCACAATGCACTAAGTCAATTGGTCATCTTTCGCTAAATTTGTAAAACCATGCTGCACGAAAATTTTCTCTCTCCATATATCTATGTATATACAAAAATATAAAAATAAAATGTTCATCTATCATGGGATTTTTGAAATATTTTTCATAATAGCTAAAATGCTGTCTTTAATCCCTGGTAATGCCAAAAATTTTATTCTATTTGGAATTTTGTACTGTTGTACTGGTTTGAAATATTATCAGGATTTAGGAATTGCTAAAGATGAATGTTTGACTGAAAGTTAAAAAGATGATCAAACTATTAACTAAATCCCCTGGTTTATGCAACATAGAAGAACAGCTTAGAAGAAGAAGAGCTTCTAACCCACAGTTTTTTCCTACTTTATTATACACGGTTTTAGGGGTAAGAGGCAAACATAGTTGATGTAATTAGTTTTCCTCATTTTTTTACTGCATTCCTACACGAGCACTATTGCTTTCAGGAAATCCCTCCAGTGTCTATGTATGTGAATTGTTGCTACCAATATTTTTGTCAGTGGAGCTGAGGCTTTGTGCTTAAACCCAGACATTATCTGCAGAGTTCGTATACTCTGTAATTGAAACAAACTTTTCAATCCAGCGTCAAGGCAGCTTGAGTAAAACTTTTCTTGTTTGGTTGCCTTTAATCCAGGGACCGCAAGGGCCTCAGGGACCTGTTGGATTCCCCGGACCAAAGGGACCTCCAGTAAGTATCTCTTTTATTAAGGATGTGCAACAACACAAACAATAATTTTTGTAGAGTGCCTCTGAAGTGAATACTTGAAAATTTATGTAGGCCAAGGTTTATGTATAATTACAAATATTCTTGTTGAGCCTTAAGGGTACAGGCTCACATATTCAAAGCAGTCATTGGTGCAGCTCTAAAGACATTCAGAGAAAGGCACCAAGCTGCAAGTCTGCTACGTCCTGCCAGTGACCAGGTGACACCCTGAGTTAAGGCAAAACACTGCTTTGCTGCTGTATATTTTCTTTGAATGGCTGATTCACTGAGGAAGAATGAAGAGGAAGGAGGCATTCATTAGTAGCAGAAATGTACAGAAGTAATGGCACATTGGAGCTGCTGCCTGAGCTAGTTTTACTGCTCTTCTGGTGTGCCTCTGCTACTGTGCAGTACAAAAGCAACAAACCACCTGTGTTTTTTTTTCTCCCATGCTTTTGTTACTTTGATTTCCAATTCCAAAACTTGAAATGTCATCAAGTACTTCTGTAATGCTTAGATTTGTGTTGGGTCATTAACCAAAGAAAAATGGAAGGGACATATAGGAACTTACCATGGTTTCTGAATTTACAGAAATCGACGTTGAACGTTTGCATTTGACAACAGTCATTCTCCAAGCAAATTGTTAAGACGCATCAGAGAGGACACAAGGAAAATATACTATTAAAATCCTAACTAGCTAATATGGGAGCAGTAAAGATTTACCAAAGGGCAGTGTAGAAATAAACAGAGAGCAGAGATTCTGAGAGCTTTTGCACACATTTTTGAGGATGGATAGAAACGGTTTGATTTATGTATTTTATAATTTCAGGGTCCACCTGGAAAAGATGGCTTGCCTGGGCACCCAGGACAGCGGGGGGAGACTGTAAGTAAATGTACCCTACTGTGTTAGTGTTGCCCTAAAGGTCATGATTATGTGATCAAAGACATGCAGGGAAAAGGGAAAGAGGCTGGCACCACAAGGTTATATAACTGTACTTTTCTTGTAGATTGGGCATGAGAAAGCTTTCTTTTTCTCCCATGATACAAGTGTGAGTTTATTCTTTGATGTGTCCAGTTAGTAACATCACAATGAGATTAAATAGTCAATAGAAGAAAAAGAGATTAATATCCAGATGTCAATTTAAATTAAGATTTTGGAGACAATTACCATACAGTACTTTTCTCACTGAATGCCATGTGCCATAAATAGTAACATAAAAAAAGGCTTAGTAATGATCAGCAACTAGAAAACTGAAAACCCAAAACCTTTGGAAAGTAAGATCAGGAATGATTGAACCTTTTAAAAAAGAATTAAATTTTGAAATTATGTAACTCCTCTAAGAATCACAACTTATAAATTCTGGCACCAAAATGAAAAAGAAAATACTATCTAATACTATTAATTGAACTGTCTTTAAAAAACATCCTATTCCTTTAGTGCCGAAACCTTACTCATATTCCACTATAAAAAAAAATAAAAATTCCCACTTGGATTTTTCAGAGCTAGAGAAAGACATAAATTAATTTAGAGAGAAATTTTCTCAGCATGTAGAATGTGTTTTAGGCTCCAGCTTCACTGGAAATCTGTTAGTGACTGCTGAGTCACTTCCACTGTGAGAAAGAGGAGCACAGAGCTTGGAGTAACACATCCCTCTGAAAATCTCTATTTTCTTCTGCTAGTACTTGTGACATTGTAATGTTTTGCAGTGATAGTGGGGTTTTTTGTGTTTGAAACATTATTGACTCCTTCTTTGTTCTTTTCCTTTGCAATGATGCAAAGACTGGTGCTGTGTACCATGAGAATCAATTGTAATCATTGTTTACAATGCAGGAAGCTCAAACCTGTTCTTTAGTCTGCTATTAAAAAAGTGACTCTTTTCCCTTTGGTTTTACTGACCTGAATATGAGCCCCTAATGTGCCAGTACAGCAAAGAAAGCAGAGAGCAGACAGCCCCTCCTGTGCTGCAGCAGAGGGATCTTTTCCTTTTGCTCAGCCCTGCTGAGGCCAGGAGCATCGTGTCCAGTTCTGGGCTCCTCAGGACATGGGAGAGCTACTGGAGAGTGGCCAGGAAAGGACCACTAAGAGGAGTAAGGGCCTGGAGCATCTCTGCTGTGGATAAAGACTGATGGAGCCAGGACTGCTCAGCCTAGAGAAGTCTTACCCAAGTACAGAAATACCTGAAGGGAGCTGTAAGAAGGTGGAGCCAGGCTCTCTCCTTGGTGCCCAGTGACAAGAGGCAATGGGCATAAACAAACAGGAGGTTCCATCTGAACATCAAGAAGTGCTTTCTCCATGCCAGGGTGTCCAAGCACTGCCACAGAGTACCCAGAGAGGCTGCAGAGTCTCCATCTGAGGTATTCAAAAGCCATCTGGATATATTGCTGAGCAACCAGCTCTCAGCAGCCCTGCTGCAGCAGAGCAGTTGGGCAAAACGATTCCTGAGCTCCCTTCCCACCTCAGCCATTCTGATTATAGGATTTCTTGATTTCAGTCATGACTAGAAACAAAATATTCAATGTACAATGAAACTCTGAACACTGCTACTCTGAAATTTGAACGAGGTCCCTCAGGATTCAGTCAGTGCTATGGTTCTCTAATTTTGTATCACGTTGATTTTAGTAGGGTTAGACTGATAAAAAAACCTTGAGTAATAGGAGCCAATGCAGCTTGTCATTAGCATTGTTTTCTGCCCTGAGTGTTTGTAAACTTGGGCCACAATTTTGTTTAAAATATTTTTCCCTCACAGGTTCTCATATATGTCTTTTTGTAGAAAACCAGATGGTTTTAAATCAATCAGTAGGCTTGTTGACTTTCTTTTCCTGATGAACATAACCACTTCAGGTTTTAAAAAATGTATAAATCAGAAAACATTCATTGCACTCACCGGTAGACCAGGATATTTAGAATTCTGTTTCTTATTTAGACACATATCTTATTCATTGGTGCATATGGGCATTTCAGCAATTAGGGAATTAGGATAAGAGACATAGTCAAGCTTAACAAATTAGAGAGTCAGATTCCCAGGCTGCACTCAGCAGCTTGCTTATGGAATAATAAGCATATGTTGACAGCACTGAGGTAACTATTAGCAGAAGGAGGCTGTAACTTTTTCCCCCAGTAAGACATACACACTTAGAAGAACTGACATAGTTCTGAAACTGTAGACATAGGAACAGTAATATAATGATAAATAATTTGGAATATACATGTAGGAATTAGCTATATACTGAAAACCAGTATTATGCCAGTTTGTCCTTAGAAGTGATTACAAATTTCAGTGATGTCAATCACAGTTTGGCAGGAGGCCTCAACAGCGAAGATTGCTAGATTGTCTGCTGTTAGGGAAGAATATAGTGTTTCATGCTTGTGAAAAGATAAAATAGAAATATACTAGCTGTGTCATCCATTAGAATTAATTGAGGACCTTCTTCTTGTTCCAGTAAATCCAGTTTGATTAAATTGTTTTTCACAGAAAATAACCAAAAAATAGAGGCTACTTAGGCACTTTAAAACACATACATGAGACGTTAGTGTAATTTTTTTATTGCTAAATATTTTAGATGAAGCCATAGAAGTTTCAGGTCTTCTTGAGTAGTTGCTGCTGAAATCTCCTTTGCTTCTTACATCTTCTAAAAATCTGGATCTGTAGGAATCAATAAGCTTGTAACAGAAGACAGAAAGCAGGGTAGTAAACCCATCATTAGCATCAAGAAACAAAGTATCAGTGCATCAGAATGGCAGGTCTTCTCACTTCAGTAAGTGGGTGATGTTCAACATTCTTTGTCTTTCCTTAGAACAGGATTACAGAAGAGGCTTTGATTGTGTAAAGGAAGGGACACAGGAATGATTCCATCTGGAGCAGTTCTGATTTTCTGTCATTAGAACAAAGGGGTACTTTTGTAATTTTTTTCTCTTTTTTTCTTTTTTTTTCTTTATTTTCTGTCTGGATCATTTCAGGTCTGAGTGCCTACACTGTGGGCCAAACTGAACCATGGCAACATCTGGCCAGCAGACAAAATAGAATCGGATTGGGGAAAGTAGGAAAGCTGAAACTGGAACTGGTGGAATAGGGCAGCTGTCAGTCAGACTGCGCCCAGAGGAAAGCTGAGCAGGGTTTCAAACATTTTTCAGTATTTGAAAAAATTGGGGCCAAAAGATGACCCCTTAGTCTTCACACAGGTGAGCAGAGTAGGAGGCAGACACAGGCTTTAGGCAGGCAATACTGTGTAGGGCTGTGATGTGATACAGCAGGAATGCACTGCCTAACACTATTCCTGGAGTGGAAAGAAATAATTTAGCATAATTCAAAGTAGCATTAAACAGTGCTATTGTAAAGTGACATTCTCATTCAGTTTATTGACTAATTTTGGCCTGAGGTCTGGGGCCACTGATTAGAAAATGAAAATTCTATAAAGTTTTCCCATGTTCAGAAAAGCTCTTTCAAAAATATTTCCTTTGTATTCTGTTTATGACATCACCTTAATTTCTCATTAGCTTCATTCTTTTTATGGCACTGAGGTTGCCTTTTTTACCATTTCTATATAACCTTCATCTTCCCTGGATATTTATTTCTTTTCATTTCTTTTTGTCTCACCTCCACTTTATCTTTAATGCCCTTCCAACTTAATCCTCCATCTGTGTCTTTCTTTAAAAAGCATTTTTATGTCGGGCTTTATGATTCAGAATATACATATGTAAAAATGTATTTTCCACTGTCTTTTAGCTGCATCACTTATGCATTCAAACTCATCTAATCAAGTTCTCCTAGAGAGATCTGTAAAACTGACAGCAATTTTTACTGCTGTACCACCTCAGAGAGATTGGAACTGAGAGATGGAAGAGACATTAATCAGCATTTCATTTCTAAGCATACACAGGCAGAAAGGATTTCTCTTTTTTGTTTCCTGAAGAGAAGGAACATGTGACAAGGAATTTCTCATTCACCTATTCAGCACAGATATGAATTTTCCTCTTCTATGACTTGTCCAGGGTAATGTAAAATTCTATTGTTATTTCACAGGGTTTTCAAGGAAAAACTGGTCCTCCTGGTCCTGGTGGTGTTGTTGGCCCTCAGGTACATAATTTCGTTTCATAGCTAACTTCATAAGATCATTTAATGGTTAAATTAAGGATAAGGCATTTGCTTTCATTGTATTAAAATGACTATATCAATGGTCATATTAACTTTTGCAACAAAAAATGCATAACAATATTAGAAAGCTATACTTAATAATCATCAGTGATTCCACAAAAAAAAGGGAAAATATTTTTACCTTTCCACTTCATTTTATGTTTTGGGTAGGTTTTTTGTTGGTTTGTTGTTGTTGTTTCGGGGGTTTTTTATGTGATTATGAAATTGGTGGTTTACAGAAGTCAAGAAGACAGATTTCTCTACCATTAAACATTTTAGAAAGAACAATGCAATGTGTGAATTTCTTGCCAGAGAGAAAGTTTCAGTAACGTTTAGATGGTGGAGAGATAACCTATCAAAATTTCATTTGATTTAACCTTACTAATTTCCAAATTAATCAAGCATTTGGAGCTTTTTTAGCTAATTCCCTCAGTGGAACTTTTCTGCTAGTGAATCTGCAGAGAGATCTTTCAACTCTGCTACCTTACAATTCCTGCTATTCAGAAAAACAACAGTACAGGAGTGTTTCAAGGCTAGAACAGTACATGGATTTCACTCCTGTGTCCTTTTTGCAACTTTCTCCCATGCGCGCCGTGTTTTAGAGCTTCAGTGCTTAAGGAACAAGGTCAGGATTTCACTCTTTGGAAGCTGCACAGATGTGTCTGCAGGCAAAATGCAATGCAAGACTTATTTTATAGGACAAAGATATTTGTAAGTCAGCTTTGCCTGGAGGGAAGGTGAGGAATGTATGCTAAGCAATGGTAATACTCCTTGGTAACATAACAGCTGGATATTGAGAATCTGCTCCTCTCCACTTCCTCCCACACCCCTCAAGACATTAAATAACTTCAGGTGACTAAAGTTTTACTTTTGTGCTTAGGGTCCTACTGGTGAGACAGGGCCAATTGGTGAAAGAGGTCATCCAGGTCCTCCTGGTCCCCCAGGTGAGCAAGGCCTCCCAGGAGCTGCAGGAAAAGAAGGTGCTAAGGTAAGATGGGGCTTTGGGGAACAAACTGGGAGGGACAGATAAACTGCTGCCAGTGTGACATCTCAAACCATCATGTAGACATGCAGAATAAAATCAGAACATACACTGTAAAATCATGATTGGCAGGTTTCGCCCAGAAGGACTTGGAACACTGGAAGATTCTAGTTTTAGAGCTGTCTGCTTCCACTGAAATAATGAGAATTCTCTTGAGCCAATAATTAATATTTTTGTAACAAAAACTTAAGAAAAAAAAAGCATATAATATGTATTCAATATGGAAATGCTTATAATGACACATTCACACCAAGGTGGAAAATTTCACACGGGCTTTTAAAGTCAGATGTGTAGTAGTGAATAAAAGGCAGAATTTCATTGAATAAATTTAACTCCTTGCTTACTTTTGGCTACCATTGAGGAACAAGAAAAATATTACTTATCTAGTTACTATGTAATTCTATTCAATTTTTGATTATAAATGGATATCAAAAAGTTCAATTGACTGTATTTTTAAACATATTTTTCTGGCTTGTTGTGTTTTTCACTATTTGCATTCCATAACTAGTACTGTATTTTGTCAAAGTTCATTATAAATTTAACCACAGACTATTGTACTGATAATCTTAAAAGAATTAGTGGGTGAATAGCTGAGGGCACAATCTTTGTTTACATTACTATAACTAGGATCTGGTAGTTCATTTTCATCGCTCATTGCACAAATAATTTTTAAACAGAGCTTGTAATCAAAATGTAATATGTTTCCCAGGGTGACCCAGGCCCTCAAGGCATTCCTGGGAAAGATGGACCAGCAGGTCTTCGTGGTTTCCCTGGAGAGAGAGGCCTTCCAGGTGCTCAGGTATGATATAAGTGCTAGAGCAATTGGCATGGTATTTCTAAACAAAAGAAACAAAGTATTAACTTCCTTATTTCATGAAGTCTTCTACTGTGCTTAAAATAAATGCAATAAGAGAACAGACATCAAGCATCCAACATTGTCAAATATAATTGGCTATATAAGAAGAAAGGAATTTATTCAGATTTGTTTCTTTGGATCTTTATATGTTTCCTTTTTTATGTGTTGCAAAATTACTCTTGAATTTTCCAGTTTAGTAAACAAGCATTCTTTTTCCTTTTTGTTTTCTAGGGTCCAGCTGGTCTGAAAGGAGGGGAAGGCCCACAGGGTCCACCTGGCCCAATGGTAAGTAAACATAATAATTTAATGGAAATATGAACAACATTACCTAATAACCGTTTTTCTTCTTTAGATGCTGTGGTGTTTTGCTTAACACAGTCTGTAAAAGAGCAGACAGATCAGACTTCTACAAAGTATCTGTACTAATATACGTGCAAGGATTGTGAAGGTTGAGAATGTCTGAAGCCTTCTGCCACCAGATCTAGTTACAGCATTTACTTACTGCTCAATACTTACACAAACTGGTTTTGAGATGAGAGACATTTTCCACAGTGGAAAAACCCACGGATAGTGACTGTAGATTCATGCTGTTGTGGTGGGCTTGCCTTGGCTGGAAAGCAGGTGCCCACCAAAGCCCTTTATCACTGCCCTCCTCAGCTGGTCAGGAGAACACAAAATACACTGAAAGGCTTGGGAGTCAAGACAAGGATAGGGTGATCAGCCACCAGGTAACATTGTGGGCAAAACAGACTGGGAAAATCAGTTTAATTCATTTTCAGTCAAATCAGAGTAGGATAGGTAAGGAGAAAGAAAAACAAAGTCTGAAAACACCTTCCCCTTTAGGCTCCCTTCTTCCCAGGCTGAACTTCTCTCCTGATTTTTGGTTTATCCTGCCCCCAAGCAGTGCAGGAGGATGAAGAATGGGGATTACCCTCAGTTCCTTGCACATTTCCACTTCTTCCTCCTCATGGGGAGGATTCCTCACACTCTTCCCCTGCTCCAGTGTGGGATCCCTCAGATGTGAGACAGTCCTCCATGAACTTCTCCAGCAGGAGTCCTTCACACAGGCTGCAGTTCTTCATTAACTGCTTCAGCCCAGGTCCCACACAGGGTGCTGCAGTCCTTCAGGAGCAGGCTGCTCCAGCCCAGGTCCCACACAACAGGGTGCTGCAGTCCTTCAGGAGCAGGCTGCTCCAGCCCGGGTCCCACTCAGGGTGCTGCAGTCCTTCAGGAGCAGGCTGCTCCAGCCTGGCTCCCCCCAAGGGCTCACAAGTCCTGGAAGCAAACCTGCTCCAGTGAGGGCTCCTCTTTCCACAGGGCCACAGGTCCTACCCGAATCCTGTGCCAGTGCAGGCTCTGCATGGGTTCACAATCTCCTCTGGGCACCAGCGTGCTGCAAGGAGTCCTCCATGGGCTGCAGGTGTATCTCTGCTCCCCTCTATTTTACATTTTTCCCCCACTTCTTAAATACATTATCCGAGAGGTTCTACCCCTGCCACTGACGGGCTTGGCCACAGCCAGGGCTGGGTCCATCTTGGAGCTGGCTGGCGAGGGCTCCATTGGACATAGGGGAAACTGGCTTCTTCTCACAAAAGGCACCCCTGTAGTCCCCTGCTCCCAAAACCTTGCCGTGCAAACCCAACACTCCTGTGTTCCCTTTGTGTAAAATCATGTCATGCATGAATTTTCCTTCTCGGCATTTTAAGCTCAATAGTAGAGTGTGCTTCAAGTTACCTCTTCTCGGTTGTCATGCTTCATGCAAAGAGCTTCTACAAGGATGCACTGGTATTCAAAACATGGTAGAGTTATTCCCAAATGTGAAATGTGTAGATTTTGACAGTCATCTTGTCAACTTATTTCTTTCATTCAGTGCAACTGAAGTTAAAAAAGAAATGAATCAATCATCATAGCTATTCTTGTTAGAAAAAAACAAGTAATGGAGGAGCTGAATTTCTCTGTATTTCAACAAAGAAGCTCTCTTATGTCCTTGCAATTCATATTCACATTAGAATGCTTTAAACAAGGATAAAAAGCCACACATGGTACAGGACAAGTAATACATGGGACTTGAATTCTTAAAATTATTATTGAATTCTTAATGCGTTTAAGCATCTATTCTTTAAAAGAAGAACTTGAATTTACAGTTCTTAACACTGTGCAGTTTATAAGCATTCCCAAAAGGCAGCAAAACAAAGTAGCTGGGAATAGAATGGAATGGAATGGAATGGAATGGAATGGAATGGAATGGAATGGAATGGAAGCTAGTAGGGAGAGTCAAAAGGATATCATCTTACCTATCTGAAGAACTTGAAATGTTAAAGGGTGAATCAAAATCAAGAAAACACAGACCAGAATTGTCTCTTCAATGTAAAGGTCATGTGTTGATTTTTAGTGGAAGGAGCCCCCAGGGCTGGGCTGAGCTCTCAAGCAGAGAGTTGAGATGCAGTGAAGCAGAGCCCCTCCGAGCACACACAGAGCAGCCAGCACAAGCCAGCCCTGCGTGTGACACAGCCACTCTGCCAGCCAGCATTGCCCACACAGGAGCTGGGCCACTCCTGCCGTGGCTCCTGACAAAGACACATCACACGAGACCTGAGGCAGAAGTACACACCTTATTTAATGATAGTTGTCTATATTCTGAAATACATATGTTTGAGTTTGAATTCAGACGATCCATGTTTTTCTAATTCTTATAGAGTGTGTATGAGTTAGTGTTTTAATTGAAAACATCAGAGCTTTTTTGAGGAGGATGTCTCAATTATCCCCATTTACCATCCTTTGGTTCGAATCCTGGAGCTCTCTCAGAGCTCATGAATAGTGTTCCTTTCCTGTGAAACTAAATTGATAGAGAAAATCCAGGAACACTATTAATGCTCCCCAGCTAATGGGAGTTCAGTGCCAGACTGAAAACATCGTTAATTATAGTCCAGAAACACACAGAGTATGCGTGTCAGGAGCACACTACCAAGGACTTGAGTTCATAAATCCATTCCTCTTGGGGCCACCCTTCTGCTAAGGTAAACAATTATAGAAAGAAACACTGAGATTTTTTTGCATGTCGTTTTTCCAGTCTTTAAGAAATAGACGTAGTGGTAGCAGGAGTTGAAAGGGTTTGAAGGGCAAAATTTTTAATTTTTTAAAATATATTTTTAGTTCATTGTAGGGCAAGCAGAGGTACAAACAGGACAAAGTTACCCTTGAAGTATTCCAAGAGCTCTCAGTGGGATTTTTATCTATTTCATCTTTAATTACTAACTTGTTATCTTGAAACAGCTTTCAGTGAATAAAAGGTGTATAGGTGCCCTTAATACTGGGTTTCTGTGCATCTTCAAGCACCACAATTAAACCACAATTGCTTGCTTTTTTCCACAGAAGCTCACAGCAGACCACGAGCATCAAATAGTCCTAAAATATTTTCCCATCTATTTTTAGCCAGCAGCGGGTACACACAGAAGTGTAATTGTAGCAGAGTCTTCGTTTGCCATTTGTAATAGGAAGAGAATTCATGCCACTGGATGACTTTCCTGCAATTCCCTGCCAATACCAATTGCTTCTAACAGCAGATACAGTCAATTAGAAGCTTTATTTGGCTGCTGCATGAATCTGCAAGCATACCAAACAAATGACTGCTCCAAACACTGTGCATGCCAATTACTCTGTTTAAAGGGATTTGGACAAAAGAAAGAGATGCATGAATGCATGTCAGAGCAAGGGAGGTTCTGCAGGATTGGGGGAGTGATATTTTCATGGTTTGAGGGGTTTTGGGGGGGGTGGAGGTTTTGGGGTTTTGTTGTTGTTGTGGGGTTGTGGTTTGAGTTTTTTTAACAGTTCTCTTTTACGTTCTGTCTTCGTTGCTTCTGTTTGTTTTCTTCCCTTCCCTTACTACTATGTGGAATGCTGAATGCTGATGAGAGAAAGCTCTTTGGAATGTCAAGCAGTCATTTTTCATTTGCTCATTTGGGAATAGTATGCTCAAATTAGACTCAGAATAAGCCAGCTGTAGGCTACCCAATTATCAGTACTGAGCTATCTAGAGCTATCTTTGTCTATCTGATAACATTTTACAGTCATGGGGACCTTCACTTGTTGAGCATTTTTTTAAACATCAGTAAAAAGTATTGCTACTACTATGCAGTATACACAATAGGTATAACTGCATATCCCCTCTCGGGAAGTGAGATAAAACCAAGGTTGCTTATGAGTTTTTCATCTGTATAATGGCAGTAAAAGACAAAACATGACACTTCCATTCTGTACAAAAGTTTTTTAAAAAACCCCAAACATATCAATAAAAAGATTCCAGCATGTGAGTACCTCAAGACCACAGGTTAACAAGTGGTTTCATAACATAAGGAGATTGTTTCATAGTGGGACAGAGTGACCAGAAAAGATAACAAACATAGGAAGAGAGAACTGACTTAAGAAGCTGCTTAAAATGCTCTTCTGAGCTGTGAGTACAATTTAATGTGTTCTGCTTTGCTCAGAGGCCATTCTCTTAGAGAGAGGAGTGGTTCCTTGGAAACAGAAGGGGTAGTCCCTGTTCATAACTCATGTGAAATGCAAAGATAAATGTGAAAAGTTGGCTGATTAAAAAGAGCTACTGGGAATTATGGCCTCTGTTAGTGTCTGCTGTCTGACACAGGAAAGATCTGAGAGTTATTTGGTTTTTTTCCTCCCTCCTCTTACATCCTTCTGATGAGATGACCTAAAATTGTTTAGCTTATGAGAGCTGACAAGATCAGAGACCATGGTAGTATGGCTGCAGGGTAATGACTTCTTGTTGAATTCACTGAAGCCTTAGGAACTAAAATAGCAGAAATGGGACAGAAACTTAGGCAGCCACCCAGACTTAAAAAAACCCCAACAACTGGAAGGATAAGGTCATCTATGATTTCCATACAAATACTTTGTTTGAACACTCATGCAAATTCAGATTTTACTGAAATAACTTGCTATTATTTTGAGAAACCATTCAGCACTCTTTTCTTCCACATTTATCTGGAGGGAAAAGCGCCTTATTATGGAATTAGTACCAGTTATGCTAATGAGGTCAGTTCAGGACAAGTATATCATGAGTAAAAGCAAATATAGTGAAAGCATCTTAAAACTCTGATGTCTAAGAGACAGCAAATTTGATCTTGCTTAAACATGAAAAAGAAGCTATTTAGGTCTCAGGGTATGCCATTGTATTACTTTTTTATTCCATGAAGTATCATCCCACTTCTAGTATATCAATTGAGAAAGTGAAATTACCAATCATAACTTTGAAGTGTTGCAAACTATTTTGAAAGTGTAGAGCTGAAAAGTTGGGGAAATATTATTGTAAAGCAAACAAACCTTTAACAGTACTCTATTAATGCAAAAATTGTAAATTATTTAAAAGACAGCAAACAAAGATGCAGTTTAATGGTTTTCAATACATAGTACATGTCTTTTCACTTTTAATTTGTAATATTTGGTTTTTAACTTTTTCTGTGCTTATCTAAAGATGCCTATACATAAAAACCTCCTCTGTAGAACACACTAGACTAGTCATTATACTTGAATGAGTTTTTACAGAGGTGAATTGAAACACAGCAATGTGATCATCACAGCAATGAACAGCACAAAACTCTACTAAAATTTTTGCTTGTGGTGTGGTTTATTCTGTATTTTGATATGGTGAATAGTCTTTCGTCAAAGTAGTATGTTAATGTATTTTGAAAAATACAGGGCAATAAGTTTTTGAGAACAGGCTGGTTTTAAGCACATTCTCATTATGATGATCAAATACAGGAAGTGGTATTGACAAAAAAATAATTAGTGTTGTACAAACTGTATTGAGAATGAACTTCAGGTTAGTCCTTCCAGCCTTTTTCCTTTACTTGCACACGTGATGGATGCATAACCATCAACCAGCTGAACTGGCACTGATAACCAGCTTCTCTGCTCACCTGCCTCATGAGAACCACCAGCAGTCCCCAGGGCTCTCTCAGAACTCCCTTTTGCTTTGTGTCTGTTCCCAGGGCTCGCCGGGGGAGCGTGGAGCTGCGGGCACTGCAGGCCCCATTGGCCTGCCAGGCCGTCCTGGCCCTCAGGGGCCTCCGGGCCCCGCCGGAGAGAAGGGCGCTCCCGTAAGTCATCCCAGCCCCATAAAACTATCCCTGCACAGACTTTTCCTTCCAGAATGCCTCTTGTTCCCGCTCTGGTATTTGCCTATTCAATCTGTGTTCTCAGGATTCCCAACGTGCTTATTTTAGATTTACAAAAAAAGTACCCAGTCGGACATTTATTATCGTGCCCTCTCAGACCAGGAAGGGTTAAACCTGTTGTTATTGCTGCAGAGAGTGAATATAAATCAGTCTTTCATTAAAACTTTGTACCCAGCCACTCTGCATTAGAGTACAAGTGTATTTGACATCAACTTCCATTATTACTTCATATAATTCTCTTATATATTCCCTTCCCTTCATTGTTTTCTTTGTGTTGTGGGATTTTCATTTTTGTTGTCGGTTTTTTTGGAGGGCGGTGGGTTTTTACATTTTGTATTGTTAATGTGACTCCCTGTACTGAAATTTTCATTACTCTCCTGTGATAATGTGGATTGCTTCATTTTCTTCAAAACCAGGGTGAAAAAGGTCCCCAAGGTCCAGCTGGACGTGATGGAATCCAGGGTCCTGTAGGACTTCCTGGTCCTGCTGGCCCTAGTGGTTCTCCTGGAGAAGATGGTGACAAGGTGAATCATTATAATTAGTCTTAGTGCAAATAGGAGATCTGTTAGTACAGTTCTCTGTTTGTAGCTTTCCTCACAACAAATACGGTGACAAAGCAACAAATCTTTTCCCTGCCTCCCCCAAATTCCCTCTGCCTACTGCAAAAAGACCTAAAAACCTCTTTTATAACCAAATGGCTGAGGAACAGATGCCGTGGGGCATTGGGATTTGTGTTAAAGAACTAGTAGAATAACATTTATCCTGGCAAAGAAACAAGGATGAAAGTGTGGCAATATAAATCAAGACAAATGATGCCAAAATTGATTTTTGCCTATTTTAGAAACTCGGTCTGCTGAATAAGATGAAATGTTTTCAGTAATATACAGGGATTCAGAACCACCGTTGATAGGCTGAGGGTGTCAAAATAATTATGTTCACAACAGAGATGTTCTGTTGACTTCTGGCAGAATTTAGGACATGGCACCTTTCAGGATCATCTGGTGTGTTTGCTTGATCCAGCACTTCTCTGTTAGTTAGCAGAGGGTAAAGGCAAAGATTTCCACATTCAGTTTTGTGATGCATGAGTGTTATTTATCCCACAGAGAGTATTTGCTGTGGTTTAATTGTCTTTTATTATTGTATAAAGAAAACATTATTTTCTAACTGGGTTTCTTGGTGATTTGAATAATTTTGAAGTTTTGAAATGCTTTAGGCTTTCACACTTGAAGCAGCAATATAAAACGTAGAATAATCATATCAAAGGGCACATTTAGAGGTCCCATGATACTGACTTCAGCTAAATGTGGAGACGGTTTTAAACAAGTTTAACTTTTAACTTTCAATTACAGGGTGAAATTGGTGAACCAGGTCAGAAAGGTAGTAAAGGTGACAAAGGAGAAAATGTGAGTAGCAAAATCCTTTGTGCATTTTATCTATTCTTCATAAATAAAAGGTATTCATGCATGAAGCGTGCAGGTAGCCTTGTTACATAAATGAGCAGAAACAGAGACACACTCCTAAAATGTTCCTTCAAATTATGTTCTTCTAATGCAACACTAGAGGTTTGTAGTTACAGGTCCAAGCATGTATTTAGCATTGGTCATATTCCTAGAGCTTACAGAACCATCACAAAATAGAAAGGTAAACTGCATTCTTAACACCCTTCCTGTATCACTGAAATTCCTCCATTCTGTGTTTGAACTGGGAGAGGCTCAGAATTCCCCCACGTTCTCTTACTGTGCTGAGTTTCACTGACGGCACTTTGTGAACACATCCAGCTTTGGCTTCTTAGCCATCATCATGAAAACTGTGGGGACTCAGTAGAGGAATCTGCTAATGTACTTTTAAAATTTTTAAAGGATTTCTAATTCTTGGGGAGCACAATTAACTGATGGCAGCATGTCAAATCAGTGAACACCTCAGATGAAATGGCTTATACAAGTTTTCATATAATATCATTAGGTCTATTAGTGAACCTAGGACTAATCAGCTTTCTACTGTTTTAATTTGATATTTTTCTGTCTTCGAAAATTAATTGTAAAGCACTTCCTGTTTTTATTTAGGCCAGAAATATAAAATCAAGCTTTTTCCACTGGGAAATTCAAAGTTAGAAAGAATAAAACTAGCATTTATTTATTTCTGTTTGTCTGTGATTTCTTTCCTAAAAATTCAAAATGGTACATTTTCAATTCTGTTCAATTTCAAGAAATTGAAACTTTAAATAGGTACTTTATTTGAATATTTTTCCTTAAGAAAAAATTAATAAGTAATGGCAGAAAGATCCCTTTTATTATTATATTTCAACAATATTCAGTTAGCAAAGCTCCAATCTCAACACAGAGATGAATAAATATATTTATCTTGAAAATCCTGTGAGATTTTTGACATTAACAAGTTACAGAACAGTATATTATTTTTTAAAATTACATCAAATTTATGGCTTACATATTATCAGATGATGTTTATGGGTTATGTACAAACTCAAGCAAATCACAGGTCACAGAATTATAGAATCAGAGAATGGCTTGGGTTGGAAATGAACTCCAGGATCAGCTAGTTCCAGCCTCTGATCCAGTTCTACTTTAGGCTTTGCATGTGATCACAGGCACATCCCGTTTTCCCCTTTGACATGCCTCTTCATTAGAGATGCTTTGCAACCCAGAAATTCAGGAAAAAAACACATGCTGCACTCTTCTGTTTCAGATAATTTTAGCATAGCTAGTTACTCTGAGCACTGGACTGTGACCACAGTTCCCATGGTGGGTACTGATGCATTCCAGCCCGTTCCAGCAGACCTGCTTTACAAACAAAGTGTCTGCAGCATTGTCATTGGAGAATGTACCCTGGACTCTCAAGGATTAATGCATTTGAGAATATTACACATTTCCCTTGGAATATAGGATTCAGTGTTCAGGCCTTAGTTGAAGTGAATGTAACTCCAGCTGAAACTGTGGCACGAATCTATTTGCCCTCCACTGCAGTCATTCAACCCTGACAATTTCAGAATGTGTTTATTTTAAATCTGCTTTCCTTTCAACATGCTGACAGATGCCTTTCAGGGCAGGGAGAAAGGGCTTGTTGGTCACCTCTGAAAGGTTCTGAAGAGGAAGTACCCAGTTCTGAAATCACAGGACATAAAGAATAGATATTTACAATCTCCAACCACCCACAAAAGGCCTTGGTGGGCATTTGGAGCCTGATCACAGCAAGGATCCTGATCAAAGAACTGATTCATCTTTCCTGTTTAGGAAGAACTGGAAAAATCTTCAATTCCCCATTGAAACCAACAAAGATTTATTTTCATGGGTTTGAAAACACTGTGCCTAACTATGTTGGCGTATTCTAGCTAAGACAGCACAATTTTGTTGTTCATGTGCTGTCCTCTCTTGAACTTCTAAACTTGCACAGTTATCACAGCTGCCTTTATCAACTAAAGATTCTCTCATGATTCTGATCAGTCTTTCTCCATTTGCCCTCCAGAGCAATGGAAAAAAATAATCTGGCCATGTGTCCAAATGGCTCCTCATTATTTAATTGCAGAGTATGTTCCAACAGTGCTTTATATCAAAATGGGTTTTTAAATGAGTTTAAAAATGTGTAGGCCTCATTCCAGAGCCTATAAAAGGAAGGAGCACTATATTGCAGAGTAGAGAGATCCATGCATGCCAAATCCCTTTCTCATAGTACCACTTCCCTGTCAGCTGGAGCATTCCTCAGAGTCCTTTCATTTATATATGTCACCATAGAGACTAGAAAGCTTTGTTTCAAGTATTGCCATCAGGTATGTGACAAAAATAAAATTGTAAAATAGAAGAAAGACACAGCTTGACCCTTCAAACTCCCTAGAAAATAAGATGCTCTAAAATATACATAAAACCCAGAGAAAGAAAGAGACTACAAGACTTAAGGAGTCCCTTTATTTAATTCCCCCTATAAATGACACAATAATCTAATTTTAGCCCTAGAAAAGTCTATAAATTCCAGCATTATTCTGTTCTAAACTAGAATTTGAAGCCTAGAAGTTGCAGACAACTTGGCATCTGAAATAGACTAGAATTAGCCAAGGCCAGGTGTTAAGTTTTGTGCTTTCTTTGCTTCACTCTTCTTAGTCTAGTTCCTCTGGTGTTGCAAAAATAAGATTCAAACTACGGCATAATTTAAACCCCATCATAAAGAAGTATTTTGCATTCCCATACTCTGATAGCTTCATTACATCACATCTGCGTGACTGACTTCTAAATTATGTGCAATATAACTTAGTTATTATTCTGCAGGGAGAATGAAAAAAAGAAGTTCCTCTCAGAGACTGGTTTTTTTGCCATTCTGTTGAAAAGAGACTTAATATCAAAGAGAATGTGATTCGCAGTGCTCAGCAAGAACTTGCACTTTCTCATGTCTCCTCGAGGTCAAAACAAGCTTTGTGCCATTGCAAAAATAATTAGCAATTTCCTAAAAACTACTCCAAAAAATAAGCATTTGAATTAAATAAAGATTTTTAGATGCTTTAAATTTGCAGGATATTTTGTTTAAATCTAATTGAAAGTTTTGATATTTTTATTTGTGAAAAAAAATTTTCATTTTGATTCACGTTCACGTGGAAATCTATTCTGAAGCATTAAAAACGAGCTTCCAACAAATGCCAGTATTGTCTATGATAGATGTGAAAATCTGAGTCTTTGAGAGACAAATAATTTGTACTGAATGGAAAGGACTTGTGAATGATGCTACATCCTCTATGGAGAAACGTGGATGTGCTGAATAGATTGTGATCATGCCAGTAGGGTTTTCTCTCCTGTCTGTATTTGCTTCCACTCTCATTGCAGATGTCATAATCACTGACTTGTCCCTTTGGATTTGTGTGTTTGTTGCAGGGTCCTCCCGGTCCACCAGGTCTGCAGGGTCCTGTTGGTGCCCCGGGTATAGCTGTAAGTAGCTCATTCAGAGCCTCCCCCAACCTTGCCCAGCTCAGCTGACACTGAGTTCTTTGAATGTTTGCTCTTTACTCAGGAATGTATTTCAAAGCACCAGTAACAGTTCTGGCACTGTCCACTTACATGCATTTCTTTATTGTAAACAGGCCTGCATGGGTGTTAGAGTATGGCAGATTTACAGTAGGGCAGTAATTTGACGAAATTATTAAAAATGCAATACTGTAAATAGTGAATGGGAGCCATTCTTTCAGTGAAGTTTGGTGGTGTGTAGTGCAGGTGCAGCTAAAAGAGAGTGTCTCTTCTTAAAATCCACCTGATACCAAGTGAATTAATTCTTAATTTTGTTTAGAAGGTTCTGAATTCTTTTACCCTGAATATTGGTTGAACTGTATGCTACTCATATTTACATAGATATTCAACAGCTACAATGTTTATGCAGATGTGAAAGAGAGGGGGAATTCAGGGACAATTTTTGTAAGACATGCAACACTAATTGACCTATACTAAAGCAGAGCATGTGCTGGTATTCTGTTTGTGTAACAGATTTCATCCAACCAAGGTGCTGAACATCCATTTGTAAAGACACTTGGTGTGACTCTGAGCCCTTTTGTAGTTGTTTTCCAGTCATTTCCGTGGAGCTTTTCCTGTTGGTATTACCAGACCTGTGACAGTTTTGCTCTTTGCTGTTTCCAAACAGGGAGGTGATGGAGAGCCAGGTCCAAGAGGTCAGCAAGGGATGTTTGGGCAAAAAGGTGATGAAGGTCCTCGAGGCTTCCCTGGCCCTCCAGGCCCTATTGGCTTACAGGTAAATTCCTTTATTATTTTACCTTCTGTCTGCAAGAACATTGATTTCAGAAACTGAATGACTCCTGTCTTCTATTAAATAAATGATAGCATCAGTTGATTAGAACAGAAGGATCCCATTCTGATAGGGTTCATGCATAAACAGCAGAGTTAATGCAGCAGGAAGTTAGTGGGATGCACTGAAACTGAACTGCTGGCTAACTGCTGGCTTTGGAATATCATTCAGTAATTCAATAATTTCAGCCAATTTCTGCTTTAACAGGAGCACTCCTTTACACTGGAGGTACACACACAAAAGAAAAGCTTCAACCAGGAGATGTATTTAACATGTCCTTGTCATCAACAGTACTTTCACGATAGGTTTTGGGCACACAGGGTGTATCTCAGTGATACCATCACAGACACTGCTTGCAGCCGAGAGATTAACAGAACCCATAATGCTTACATGCTGCAGCCATCAGGCACGTTCCTAAAGTTTCACATTTCTTCCTCTTAAAATTGGTATTTCATGAGTCAAAAACCACAAAGCAAGCATACAGTAAAAAGCAAGCTTCTCACTGCTGCATCCAGAGAATTACAGGTGGAAAATCTGTTTTTTCAAAAAATTGTTTTACTTAAATATAGTAAAACAAAGAATAAGATATTTAGGACCTCGATTCATTTCCATGTAATTAACATTAGAGCACAGAACACCTTCTATTTCTAAGCCATGCATTAAGCTGTAACATGAATCTTTTAAAAAGTTGTAATAATGGTTGAATGTATTCAACAGTGTTTTCCTTTCTATCCAGTGTGAACTGACTCAACTCTTTCACTAAGTTGAACCTTAACCAGTACCTCTATTTTTTTAAATTTTTAATCTATTACATAATGCAGTTCACAAAACTTACAGTATATAAAATTTATAAAATATTGCAGACCACCATGGAAGAGAAATTGTTCATTTCTGCGCCAACATATATATCTTCTGTAGGTTTATATTACCTTTGACATGGAAAATTTCTTTCTTTTCAGAAATAATTACTCAGAAAAAAAATTCCAGCATACAGCTTTGACCCTCCATTTAGGAATGCCCAGCTTAGTGGTGATAGTGCTTCCAGCTAGGTATCAGTTATTAGACAGACTTGGATACTTTGCTTCTGAGGGAATGTTTGTGTGATGCAATGCAACACCTGCCAGCAGGGTTTGTCACCTCCAAGGGACACCTAATCAAAGCAGTTACACAGCTTCCACTACTCAGGTACCTCAGACATCTTTGCATTCCACTTCACTGTGCTGCACTGACCATGGTTGGTCAAATTTTTTGTGTCACCTCTTGTAAGCATCCTTGGATTACCCATACATTTACTGTAATATGAAAAATTCCCTTTCCTTTTTTCCCATTTTAATGCAAATAGGTCTTTTTTTCTTGTTCCACCATCCTGCCCTCTCTCAAGTTCACAAGTTTGAAGTGTAGATCTGATTTATATTGTTTCATATTAATTTATAACTAATCATTCCAGGGATCCTACTAATAGTATTCTCCTCTGTGTTTTTCAGGGTCTGCCTGGCCCACCAGGTGAAAAAGGTGAAAATGGTGATGTGGGCCCAATGGTAAGACTTATTCCCTACTGGTCACTCTGAAGGACATAAATATTCTCCATATATTATTGTCTTTTCTCTATAGCTCACCATTTGATAAGATAAATTTGGTGAGCAAGTATGAAACATTTTGTGAAACACAAAAAGTCTCTCTGGGATTTTCTTTGCTTTCCCACATCTATCCCCTCATCATTAATCTCAAGGTTTATGTAACATGAGAAGATACTGAAAAAGATACAGGAAAGCAGATGCTCTGTGTGTCTGAGACAGGAGAGTGACAATCAGACTCAGGAAAGAATGAGGAAAAGTAGATACCCCTGCACCACTGCTTCCCTAAGTTCAGACCAGCGTTATTAACATGCAGCTTCAGGTACTTGCAGACCAGAAATGGTAAACACTGCTTGGCTCTGTTTACTTTCCCTGGGTGATGCATTTCCCAGCTGTTTCTCCTGCTGACAGAATGCCTTGTGGGCTGTTCCTGACTGCCAGGCAAGCTCTCTGTTCTATACATTCGCCTCCAGCACCTTGTGCCAAGTCTGGATGCTTCACTCCTGCCCATCTGTAGGCACCACGGTGCAGTTCTGCCACAGGGCTGGCACAGACACTTGAGCTGGTCCAGGGTCTCTGCACAGTGGGATGGGCAGGCAGGGAAACTGTAGGGAAAGAACCAATCCTCAAGGGGTCCTAATCATCAGTTCATTTCCAGCTCAGGTACAGTGTAACATAGCCTGATCTCCTGTCACCCTCTGAACTCATCCAGTGGGCAGCAATCTGGCCCTGCTGTTCCTGTTGCACAGCAGAGATTAAAAATCCTCTACAGATTGAGTATATTGTTTTTCATTATTCAGAAATCCCTAATGGACTTGTTCTTTATGATGGTAGCTATATAATATCTGTTCTATGATTCTGTCATATCACATTGTCTCTTTTATACAGGGTCCACCTGGCCCACCAGGTCCAAGAGGTCCCCAGGGTCCTAATGGAGCTGATGTAAGAACCAACCTATTTTTTTTTTTGTCTTTTTAATTGAGTAATAAGCACTGTATTTTCGATAACTATATTTGGGATAACAAATATCTTTTATCACTGTAGGGTCCCCAAGGCCCCCCAGGCTCAATCGGCTCTGTTGGAGGTGTTGGTGAAAAGGTGAGTGTGGATGAAAACCCCCTAGAAAGAGAAAACATTGGAATAGGAATGCTATATGACATTCATTCATTAAAATTATTTTCATGGCTATTTTCAGTTCTCAATTCAGAAAATTTTCTGCGAGGATACAGAGTGAGCTTGTTTGGAGTTTTTATTTTTGTATTTTACCCAAGGAACATGCCAGATGTACCTTCCTTTTTCTTAAAGGAAAGATGACATATGCATGGATGTAAGGACTTTTTTTCTGTGATTTATATGAAGCAACAGAGTAAACTATTATATAGTGCTGAGCCAGCAAAAATTTCAGAAGAGATTCTTGTTTATTTTTATCAAGCTACATGACCTCAACCACATCACCTATGTAAGCCTAAAAGCCTTTTGCTGTAATGTTACGGATTTAACATTAATTTTTTCCTGACCTTTGGAATGGGAAAGAAGATTCTCAGTGGAGGATGAGATGGAGGAAAAAAAATAGAAATATATTCCACGCCACTGTAGAAATAGCTTATTGAGAAACTGTGTAGATTGCTCCTGAGTAATTATTTGCCACAGAGTATCACATATATTCAAAGAAACACTGATGTCAGTGAATCCTAGAAAAGATGTCTCTAGGAATGTCAGTATTGGTAGTTTTCCAGAAAGATTTTTATATTTTTAGCTTTTCAGAACATGAACCAAGATTTCCCTTTTTTTAACCAAAATACTCTTTTAAAAGAATCTTCAGATGTTTAATGATTTTTTGATACACACCCATCAACTAAATCACTTGCCCAGTGCTCTGGGATGTGGCAAAGACTGTAGTAGAATAATACAACATAATATTTGGTTTGATAGAAAAATATCCTACTTTGTTTCCCTTTTTGTCTTTTGAGACCAAAGGCACTGAGCCCAAACAGATGTCACTGCGTCAAGCTGACAGTGCTTCAATGCAGTCCTTTCTTAGGATGTGTCTCTGAGCATCATTTGGAGCAGCATCATTCTGGTGTTCTCAATCTTTTTTCCCCAAAATTGCACAAGACACACAAAAGCTGATGCCCTCCTGCTTGACTGCATTATTAACATGGATATTCCTTCTTATGTCCCAAGTTCATGATATTGTTCATCCAGCCTACTTTAAAAAAGGTCTTGGCCTCATAAAGAGCTGCAGGATTTGTCTTTTTCTCTCTAGGAAGAGTACAAAAAATGTGACACAATCTAAGAGCTGAGAGAAATAAAAAAGTTATTGGGTAAAGAGAGTCTGTGAAATGTCAGTGAAATATAGAAAATAATGGGCACTCACAGAAGAAAAACATTTCCTGTGACCGCTAGGGTACGGAAAAAAATGTTAATTATGAGAACATCCAGGACGGCATCCAGTTATATTCAGTGCTTTAAAAAAACCACCTTGGATAATATTGTGGCCCATTGAACTTGATAGGAATTTTGCCATTGGTTTCAGTCACCTCTTTAATTTTCAGTGTTTCATGATCAAATTATATTCCAGTCATTTTGTAAAAACATTGGCTTATATTGAACTCCTTACTCCTTTGTTTCACCCTGCAACTCATCTGTGTGATTTAGAATCACTATTTGTGATGATTAGGCCACAAAATTTAATTCAAGAACATGAAATTCAGACTGTTTATCACTTGGTTGTCATTTTTTATTTCCTCTAGCTTATTTCCCATACACTCTGCATTCACAAAGACAAGCTTCCAAGCGTATTATTTTTGGAGGTTTTTATTTATTCTAATTACTTTCCTCCCTCCTCCTCAAGTTTTAGTACATGCCAGGGTTTTTTCCTTGTTTGGATATCTTCCGTCTAATTTCAGTTCCCTTTAATGAGATTTCAGGCTTAGATATCATCAAGAGTTGTTTTGTCAGGGGGAGTTGCTGCAGTGGGAGGACAGTTCATGCTTCTAAACAAAACATGCATTTCTTCTTGTCCTTTTCTTCCCACACATTTTTTCCCCAATGTTTTTCTTACTATGTCAGCATGCTTTGGCCTCTGCACCCCTTTCAGGAAAGACATACCATACTACAGGGAATTCAGTGCAGTGAGTGTAGAACGTGGAAAAACATTTTGGCATCATCACTGTCACTCTTGAGGAGAGATGTAGGTTTGTTCACTTTCATATTTTAATAGTTTGACCAGGAGATTTTTTTTCATTAATAAGGGGTTTCAAAGCCCCCTTATCTGCTGGCAGAGATAAACAATTTTTGTCACACTTCGTGGCATGCATTTTTAACTAGCTTGTTGTTTCCCCTGCTCTACACACAAGGGCCTGAATGTTCAAAGGCATCAGTGCTGCAAATGTTCCTGTAGCCCTGCATTATTAATGCTGTAACCTCCACTGAGGGCCTGGCACTCTTACACTCAATAGAACCACTTAAATCCAGCTGCCACACCAACACCAGTCACTTTCTTGTGCTCTTAATTAAGAAAAATGGAAACCCAGAATGTACCAACACATCTTATCTCTAATTTGATATCAAAGGTCTAACATGCAGATATTCTGAATAACCAGGAAGTTGCTCATGAATTCTCCAACCTATGCCTTAGAATATATGCAAGAATTTACAACTGAGGGGGAACAGATCAAGTAAGGTTAAGCCCACACTTCCACATAACCTAATCACATTAATTTGCCGTCCTAATTTAGATTAATTTCTGATAACTGCACTGAGTACTGTGCTGTTCTTCTACCCTTTGTCCCTTCCACAGCACATTATAAACCATCAGAGTTAGAGAGCAATGCAAACCCAATGGCTGCAGAACCTAAGCATTCGTTCTGGAGCCTCTCAGAGTTCAGGCCTGGTTTACTGCTTGAAACAGTCTCATGTTAGAAAACCATTATAACCATCTGGGTTTAAATGCCTTCCTATTATATTGTTCTAAAACCCTTTTCAAAGTAGTACACTAATAAAGAGTCCAACACAGCAAACAAGTGAAATCGATAGTTCTCATGTTTAATCATTGATTTATATTGCAGATAGAAGTGAGGACAAAATCAATTGAGTATCCTAGCTCTAAGTTTAGAGACATGTTCGATAAGTTTTCACAGACAATTTTATGTGTGCATATCATTTTTCCACACAAATATGTGCAGGCACTGCTAAGGTACCTAATCAAGATGTGTCTGTGGCAGTTAAGGCTGCCTGAATATCCATCCTAACAAATTAGTTGCTGACTGTGATTGCTTCTCATCCTCCTCCATCTCTCCAACATGCTTGTAAACATGAGACCTCCCAGAAAACACAGCCTTTAGAACTTCTGTCAATTAAATTTAGTTCTCCATAGAGCCATCACATATAATATACATGCAGACCTGTGCAAAAGGGGTTCTCTTCTAGAGTTACAATTTCTATCTGGTTTTTTGTTTGTTTTGTTTTGTGACAATGGCAAAGAGGAGCAAAACTGTAACTTTTGACAACCCAGTCAGTTACAAAGTTGCCTCTCATTGTTGTAAAATGAAACACCATGTCCCAGAATTTAACCAAAAGGTGGCAGCCTTCCATCCACTATCTGTGCTTCGCATGGACAGCTCTCTAGAACTGGTCATGAGGAAAACAACATTTTTTAAACTTTAAAACTTTCTAAAAATGTTTTTTAAATTTTAACCTTTAAACTAATTTTCTTAGCTTGGTAGAAACCATTCTGCTTGCTTAATCCAAGGAGGTTTTCAGAATTAAGCATGTCTGCAAAATGGCATGATGCTTTGAAGTTTAAGATGTCTATGTTTGCTTGTTGAAATTCTGTCAGAGGAAGGCTTTGGCTAAGACAGACCACACTAACTTTTAAAAGATCTGAGCTGCTAACAAAAGAGAGAAAAAAAATCTCCAGAGGTGGAATAAATCTATTATTATATCATAAAATCTGTTTCCCAGCAGAACATGAAATATTTCCCATGGAGAAGGTACATCAGATTCTGAATTAATGCCATTGTTACTAAAAATGAAAAGAAAGACAAGGGCCAACAATAGCTATAGATTACACAGTTTTCAGTAGCTATAAATCTGCACTCTGTAAATACATATCAGCTACAATCTTCTCTATCAAAACACTGTTTAACTCCCTTAGCAGTTATCTAAACCAAATACAGCATTTCATAGTACCTGCTACTCGGAATATAAAAATCACTGTCAGATAAAACAAGGACTGCGTACATGGAGAGGCACATTTTTTAGTAGAGCAATGATATAGAAATATTAATGTGAGATGAAACTTTAACTGGGCTCATCTTTCACAGATGCCCTTTAAGGAGAACATCTTGACATTTTCTAGCCCTTCCAATTTCTCAGTGCACAGAGCTCACCTGGGCTGCTGCTCCAGCCAACGTCCCCATGTGTGCTGGGGCAGGCACCCCCAGGGCTCCCCTGGTGCTCCCAAGTGCTGGTCAGAGGAAGCCAAGTGTGCACGACAGAATGGAGATGTGTTTGTCAACAGGAAGGGGGAGAATTGTGTTATAAATCAAATGTGTATCATCATAAATTACAATGTCTTTTGGCAGTAAGGCAGAAAAAGGACTCACTCTCTGAGAAGCTGCCAAGAGGATTACACTGCTCGAGTGCTTGTCAGGAAAGACTGGGCACAATCAGTGCTCTTATGTCACTCCTTTAGTTCGTCCTGCAGCAGGCTCACCTTTGGGCAGGGTCTGTGCAGTGCACTCTGTAGGTACAGCATGGCTGCTGACTCTAGTAACACATGTTTGCTGATTCCAGACTTCATTCTCTGTTGCTACAAAAATCTCATTGGACTGATAGTAGGCATGCACAAAGCCACAGTGCTAATGATGCTGCAGCCTCAGTAAATGCTGCGCAGAGAATAAGGAAATGAAGATTATGAATTTGCCTGGGAAATGTACTTAACGCTTATTGACCTGAAGCATCCACTATGGTTTTTGTTTTGTTTTAAAATGAATGCTGTTTCACAGAAGTAAATTAACATTGAGCACTAAAAGGGATCATTAATTTTTGAGATTACTTCAAATTTAAGTATATCTAATAAAACATACCAGAGTTTCTAAAGGCACATTCACCCTTTAATAGTGCCCTTTTAAAAGGGCATTTTAATATTGCTCCTGAAATATTGGTTATCTGTTAATTATCCTACACTGGAATTCAGTTGAGAGGTACTGAAACCTTTTTCGTTTAATCTAATGAAATATTTGCATTGGGCCAAATTCTGGTCCCAGTGAGGTAATCATGCTGCTCTGAGCTTCTCTGAAAAAAAGTTTAGTATCTACACCATAAGATTTGTTTAAAAATTGTATTTTATGATTTATAGTTTTATACTGACCATGTGGAAATGACAGACATGCATGAGGTAGTAACTGAATTGTCATGAAATGAAGAGGCGTGTGCAGGTTACAGAGGTTAGGAAGGTCACACAAATTTATTCCAGTTCTGTGAATTCAGTAAATGATTGGGTTTTCAGCACTGAACTACTCTTGTTCATAAATGTAATTGTTGGCAATGTTCATTTGGTTTGGAAAAAGAATATATTTGGGGGGAAAAAAATCTCCCCATTAGCAGTGGGATGGAAAAATCCTTTGGGATAAGAGTACATAGTTGTCTAAGCACTCCATGACAATCACAAAGCATATTCTGCTATCCTTTCATAATTTGTGTCTCTGTGATGCTGATAACTAAATATTCTACTAACAGAAGAGTTTTCTATAAAAGTTTATGTATCAGACCATTGAACTCAAGAATAATTGGTCATAATTTTAAAATGAAGAATTGAAAACAGTCCTTGAGATATTACTGTGTATTAGCTCAGAAGGAGACTGAATTATCTTAAATGTTCATTTAATCATGCACAATCTTTGACTTGCACAGATTTTCTTTCCATACACTATCATCCTCAAAGCCATCTGCTTTGCTAAATAAATTCCATCACTGGTAAATACATAGCACACACCTCACACTAGCCTGTGGAGAAAGTTTTTCTAACTAATGCTGTTTTTTCACCCTTAGGTTTTTCTTTCTATATAATTTTTTCTTATTCTCCCAGTAGCTCTAGCAATAATCACAAACAGGAAATTTGCAGTATATGGGATAATAAAGGGGAAGATCTTCCAAAGCCCAAAGGGAGGTTTAGTCTCCCCGGCTCAACAAAATATTAGTTTGATGTATTATCTCTCAAATTTCCAGGTCTGCAAAACCATATACATAACTCAACCCCCTCTAGGTAGACCAAATAAAAACCAGTTCTAATTAGCTGTTTACATAAATAAGCTTGGGAAGAATATGTAATAACAGAAGTAAATTCATAGAAATATTCTCCCTAATGACTCATCAATTTATTCTTGTGCATCTGTAGGGTGAGCCTGGAGAAGCTGGTAACCCTGGACCTCCTGGAGAATCTGGAACATCTGTGAGTATTTTGTTGTTGCATTATCATTCAGATTTATTATGGTGAACTAAGGTATCTGGCAGTGCTTGCTTTGGAAAGGATTTCCTCAGATCACTTGTGTACTCGTGTATGTTTTCTTTGAATTTTCAGCGAAGAACTTATACCTTTAAAATGCAATTTGTTTCCATGTAATCATAGCCACAACTTGTACCAACAGAGGATGAAGATGGAGACTTCCTAAAAGAATATCTTTTTCCTTCCATAAGTAGTAACTTTGGCTTGACATTTTTTCTTTCTGAAAACAGTTCATTGATGCAAACAGCAATGCAGGATTTGGCACTTGACCTGAGAGGTGCTAATTTCCCACTCACACACCAGTATTTAGTGGGGAGTGACAAAGCCCTTGTCTGAAAAATGAGTTTGCTGTTGTGATCCTTTTCTGGCCATTCAGTTTCCAGATGGCATTTTTTTGTTCATGTGTTTTCCACAGGGTCCAAAAGGTGAAAGGGGAGAAAAAGGTGAAGCTGGTCCACCTGGAGCAGCCGGACCACCAGGTGCTAAAGGACCTCCAGGTGATGATGGGCCTAAGGGTAACCCAGTAAGTGAGCTTCATCATTCTAACCCAAACCACTGTGAAGCATTGCTGGAGTTGTGCTGCTTACAGAACCACAGCATTTCCTACAACTGCACTCCATTCATTATATGCTTCATAAAACATTTGTGATGAGTGCTACCTGCTTGTCAATGGATGACACATTCCTTGCTTTTTTTCCTGATGTATCTAGGGCCCAGTTGGTTTTCCTGGAGATCCTGGTCCCCCTGGGGAACCTGGTCCAGCTGTAAGTAAACCTTAAAAACAGTTTTAGGTCTTAGTTTAGTTTGCACTTAATTCTAGTTGACCTTGTCTCTTTCTTGTCTGGGGATGAGCTCTTGCCTGTAAGATCCATTGCTTTTCTGTTCACGTATTTCTTAAGGCTTAAAATGTTTAAAAATCTTTAAAAAGTTTTGAAAACTAATGTTCTTGAGAAAATGCTCTGTAGAAAAATAGTGCTCTTATCTTTATATTTGAAATTTAGTGACTTAAATTAGCTGAATTTTTATTTTTGTTTATTTTCCTTGAATTCTGTAGGGTCAGGATGGTGTTGGTGGAGAGAAGGGTGAAGATGGTGATCCTGGTCAACCTGTAAGATTTTTCTCTTATTTTATTTCACCTGCATGTTCTCTCTGATGACAAGAAAGTATCTTTTGCCAAATCAGTGGTTTCTATTCAGTCACACTCCTAAAAGTATTTTCAAAGTGGATGCTTTTTCTGTTATACTGAAAAATAACAATTTATTTCCTTGCAGATGTAGAACTGCCCATATTACAGTTACACAATTGAGAAAGAGCTCAATTTCTTTTAGAAGAAGTGATGTGTTAAAGGATTTGTGCTAGAGCTGCTGAGGAGCACTAAAAATAGAGCAGCTCTGAGCATAAGGAAGAAATGCTGCAGCCAAATAATCTTCATTAGCTGAGCTGATGAAATTAAGCCAAGATCTTAAGCAGTATCTGAGCCACATTAAGCATCAAAGTTCTTCTATTTCTTCTATTTCTATAGATTCTGTCCATTGGAAGGGGCTAACACATGGCAGCTGTCCGTGGTATTTAATGAAGATGAGAACTTCATCCTTTATTACTGCTGAGTTTATAATTTTCTGTTGCAGGGTCCACCAGGTCCTTCAGGTGAAGCTGGCCCACCTGGTCCTCCTGGGAAAAGAGTAAGGAATTTCTCATGTTTCCTTGTGCACTTCTCTTTCTGAGACACCCTGTCCCAGAGAATTTCAGCTGCTTGTTCCATGCTGTGACACTCATACATGACATTTGTCATTTCTTTTAAGTAAGGTAATGAGAGAAACAAAAAAATAGAAACAGCAGAGAAAGTTCTTTAACTTGGGTAACATGGAATATAAAAACAAAAATACATAGGGAAGAATGCATTGCTTATCCATAAAGGTGCTTTTTCTTTTCACTTAAGAATTCAATGTCCACTGAATTCTGAGTCTGCTAACAGGAGTGAGCTGTCATGACAGTAACAGCAGACATCATCTTTAGGCACATGACTGCTATCAGGGAGAAGGGAGAATGTGTCTGGTTCATATAATAAAATAAAATTATATTTTAAAATTAAGTTTTATAAAACAAAATAATTTCAATGCAGCTATTGTGCAAATATATGTTATCCCCTCTGCGTACAAAATTAACAGGCAGACATTTCTGTAACTTATGAAGCTATTCCATTATTTCTAAAGCCTTTGAAGGTTCACAGGCTTTACAAATATAGCTAATCAAACCCAGTAAATAATGTTGCACTCACAAAACTCTAGTAGATGCATCAGCCCTTAGGTCTGCTTCAGAGAGGAATTACATGCAGTTTCTACACTCTAAAAAACAGGAGAAGTGGCCTTATTAAATGTAAGCTGAGAATTATTTAGCCAAATATGTTTAATTGCTTTATTTAATGGGCTTGAGTGAGCTGACATGACTAATTAGTTTTAATTATTTTACACAGTAATCTATTTGCTCCATCAACACACAAAGTATTTAAAATATTGTAAATGATTATGGTAGCATTAGCAACCTTGTCACTAGAACTGAAATATGGCTTGATTGAATATTAGCAATTAGCATGTTTGCTTGACATCAAATGAAAACTTCCTGCTTTATTATACAGAAAGGCAATAGCTCTCTCCTCACAGATGGGCCATATTCTATCTGATTGTACCTCGACAAAAAACCCCAATCTTGAAGCACAAATTCCATGTTAGCTGGAATTTGTGGTTTGACACGTTTCCAGTTTAGGGAGAATGTATGGCTAAATATTGCAATGTAGTCCCACTTCTGAATTTTGAAGAAAACATTTTGTAGAATCAGATTCTACATTACTTGAGCACCAGAACGTTTCCAACTTGTAGGGAATCTGTATTTTATTGATGTTACACTAGAAAGAAACAGTGAAAGGCTGGAAGTTTCATACTTAGCTCGAAAAAGTGCTTTTCATTAGTTTTCATCACTTGTATGGTAGAATGAATTTCAAGAAAAAGCCCTAACAAGAGTCTTTTCATTTGGCTTGAAAAGGACATAACATTTTTGTAGTAATATTGCTGTCTGGGAGGTGCAGCTCTGGCTATAGCACTAGAAAGCAATATTGCACCCCATTTTTGTTTTCCTGTCTCTGAAATAACGAGCTGGCAGAGCTCAGAATTCACACTTTAATTAAAGTCTCTTGAAATCCTCAACAGCAGTCTGCTTATTTACTTTGTTATGCATTTTCATTCCCCTCTTCCATTCTATTTTGGAACTGATCTGAACTGAGTTTCACTGCCTAGTGTTCTGAAATTATGTTTATTACCAGAGTCAGAGTTTGGAGCAATCTCTGTTTAGTTACAAAGTTTCCCCAGCTCTCCATGGGAAGCAAATTCTAGTGACAGACATGCACATAAATCATTTTTCCATTGTATCTAAGAAACTTAGAAGCCAAAACCATAATCTACAGAGGGTGACCTTTGTGACATAGTAATTGATAAAGTCTTTTAAAGTGATTTTTTTAAATTTTCATTAAATCATAATTGTTTTTTTACATATTCTGACTTCTAAAATGATCTGTGCATGTACCAGATCAGAAAAATGCATGCTCAGAAGGCTTTATACATGAATGTAATTAAGGTGCAAGCAACTGTAGTAATTGTGCCTGCTTATCTAGAAATAGAGATACAGACTGAACCACTCTACAGTTATGTTGTTACTATTATTTCTCCAAAACTTAATCCCTTGCTCTTACTTTTGGGACTCCTTTTGAGTTTGCCATACAGTTCTATGGACATACAGTACATCTCTAGTTTGAACTGATTGATTTCTATCTGACAAAGGTTAAAAACAGCCTGGGGAAAAGACACCACCAGAGAGTGTTTGTCCTTCCCATCAATATGCAGTCAATACAGATGAGCACAGACTGCACTCCTTGCCTGGTTCCTCCCAGCCCTTCAGTGTGCCAGGCCCTTGAGCTTTGGGATCTGCTGCTGGGCTGCTTTCTCTGGCAGTGACAATTAGATGTCCACATCACATACACGTAAAGCTCCATATAGCAACCAAACAATAATGGAATTTAAAGTGCAAGGCTAAGATATATTTTTGTTCTCAACTGGAGGCCATACCGTCTGCTTCCATTAAAAGATGAGATGTCAATACTGAAGCAAATCCAGTCTCATCATTTTGAGAAGCAGTTTTTTTGGTTTGTTGCCTTTAAATACAATGTTTGACTAACTTGGGAAAAAATAAAGTGTTTCTATGAAAGAGATTTCTTTCCATCTGGCTACAGCATGATGCTGCCTCAGCAGGGTGCACTCACCACTTCAAAATTTAGCTGATTTTCTCTTGATTGCAAATACACAGAACACCTAACAATATGCCAGGTTCCTATCTCAACAGGCTGATGAAATGTGGTAATGGTTTTCTGTGTTGGAAATCATGTTTTGTCAGATGACAGACAGCTATAAACAACAATTTAAATTATTTTAATGTAATATGGAAGAGCGGAGAAAAATATTCAATAGGTTTTCATAACAAAAATTGAGAACAAGTTTGTTTCTGCATGACTTCTTTTGTCTTCTTGGTTCATAAAATGTATCAGGCAGTACATCAAAAATTAGAGTGCAAGGATCATAAAAATCAGCATGGTAGCTGCTGTGCTGAGGGGGAGAATCATGCATTAATGTAAAATTAGTGTTACTGAGATCCTTTCTGTCAGTCAAACTTTCCCAGCCACTCTGGCAAGGGCAGTGCAGAAGGTAAGATAAATAATAATTAGCAGTTTGTGTGTGCAGAAGCCTGGGCCAGGGCAGAGCTGCAGCCTGAGCGAAGGAGCAGCTCCTGGAGCAGCTCAGTGCTGTTTGCTGATGAATGCCCCTCCGGCTGCCACTCAGCACTCACTGGGCTTGTGTTGTAGCCATCACCGTGGGTTTGGCCCTGCTAATTAATTCATGCTGCTGCTGCATTTCTAGATCATTTCTAGACCATATTTCTCAAATATAAACTGCCACATTCAACCCTTTTTTAGTTTCTTAGATAGGGTGGATTATAATCCTACATGAGAACTTCAGTGCAATGGGCATGTAAATTAATTCATGTAAGAAAACAAAGTCATGTTTCTAAAATGTTTCTGAATTTATGTACCTGTTGATTTTTCTTGTTATCACTGCAAATTTTGATGATCCACCCAACGAATTACAACCTGCACAAAGGGGTACATGCATCTGACAATACTAATTATTATTGAAACAACAAGGATTTAATTTATTCTTCCTGTTTTAAAGAGTCAGAATTTGGCCCAGGGCTTTTAAGCTTCTCTGTATTTTGAAGAAATAGAACTAATTCCTTTACCTCTTATATCTCTTAAAAATACCAAGGAAAAAACTGTTGATACCCACAACAAATGGTCAAAGTCCACTGTGGGTAATTCAATTCATTTGGCATTGTCTTTGATGTAAAGTCTGAACTATCTCTGTTGGCCAAAAGGTTCCTACAGTGCTGCAGATGTTCAGTGTCACCCTGGAGAAAGCTTAATTTCAGAAGCAGATGAATGATCCTAATATACTTCTATGTAAATAGTTATAAAATTAATATAAATTTCCAGGAATTAAAACTGGTGGAGTTTCTCAAGGTATGTGCCAGTAGCAGTGCACAGTGAATTATATCAGGCTATAAAAATTGTGGGTTAAATTCGGCTCTATTATAAAAAATGGCTTTAGGTCAAACACTGATCCAAAACCCTGAGCTCACAAAGCAAACAGGCAGATGCTTGACTGGAAGTACAGTTTTTATCTGTAAAATCAAAATTTTGTTCTGGTGCTTTCCCTTTAGGGAGCCTGCATTGTTTTTCTATATATTGTTAAGAAACAAAAGGCAGAAAATAAATGGAAGTGATTGGATTTTTCTAGTTGCTGGTCTTTAGAATTTTTTTTTTAATTTCTACATCAGAATGTGCTTGTTGCATTAATGAACAGATGAGTCCTATATAGATTCACAAAATGACAGCATTTGATCATGGTCACTTTTCTTTCATTTTCCTTTAAGCTGCTCATTGGTTGGCAAGAAATAGCTACTTGTGATGAAAACATTTCCCAGGCTAAAAATTAACCTTGTAGGAGAACAGTTGGTCCATTATCTTGAGTGCATCTTTTCTAAACTAAGCCTATAAGAGAACCATTTTCAGAAGAGTACATTAGATTCTAGACAATGCTTCTGTTCATAACTGAAGCTATGAATATTAATTACCTGACCTAAAAATCAGCCCTTCATGTTTTGGAGGAGAAAAACCTCTTTTTATTTTTCACTTTCACATTTAGTGGGTAATATGTCAAATTTTGGCTGTCCAAATGTAATCAGGCCCCTTACTGAGACAGGCCTTTTTGGAGTCAGTGGATAAACTACAGTGAATAGATAGTAGTCAAAGCAAGTTTAAAATTAATTGTTATTGTACATACAAATTAGTATTGCCCTTTTCCTTTTATATCCTGGTTTGGGTTTTTTTTTCAATCTAGTTCTTTGGTTTGAACCTCATCATGTCAGATGTGTTAGGCAGTGCATATTCTTTTAGATATTCTGAAAACCCAGAAAATTTTATAGGGGAAAAAGAGCTGATATGACAGATTGCAAATTTTTATCCTGTGAATAAAATGTCAGAAAAGAAATTTAATGTTATTTTGTAAGCATTTGCTACTTATTAATATGGTGGAAATTGCACTTTCAGAATTCGTTTCACTGGTTATATTTGTAAAGACCTGAGATTATGAGCTCAGTGTCCATGTTTTACAGGGACCTCCTGGAGCAACAGGTGCTGAAGGCAGACAAGGTGAAAAAGGTGCAAAGGTAATACACTGAGACATTTTTTGAAGCACAGAAATATAAACGATTTATAAATGAAAAGTAAATTGCTTTTGATGTACTGAGTGTGCAACGTCTCAATGTAATAATAGAATAAATGGTAAAATCCAAATTCAGACCCAGAATTAGTAGCAAAATGTAATGGAGAGGACCCAGCAGTGCAGGCCCAACACAGCTCATCTGTGTCAGGCAAGGTGAGCTGCTCTGCTGGCACATCTCTCTGAAGCCAGAGATGTTTCCCTCAGGAAATTCTCCTGGGCAGAACTCTGGCTTTTAAAAGACACTTTGTCTCTTGTAGATCCCTCCAGTGCCAAACTCAGCCAGCTCCCCCTCTCTGACCTGCTCTGTTCCTCCTAGGGTGAACCTGGTGCAGAAGGGGCTCCTGGAAAAACAGGGCCAGTTGGTCCACAGGGACCTGCAGGAAAACCTGGCCCAGAGGGTCTCCGGGGCATTCCTGGCCCTGTGGTAAGTAAGGGAGCACATAACAATACTGAAAGGTTGTATTTCTTGTCTACACTTTGGTAAAGCAAGCTTTTTGGTTTTTCTAGGGAGAACAAGGTATGCCTGGAGCACCAGGTCAGGATGGCCCTCCTGGACCTCTGGTGAGCATCCTTTTCCCACATGTCAGTCATAGAAGCCTCTAAATACATCACCAAAAGATCTCTCTTCTAACATTTGAGAGCTTAAATATTCAGTTCAAATCTGAAGCTGACTATATTAATGAACTATATGCTCTCAAATGCAAAGACTTCCTGTCAGCCCAACAAGAACTTTTCAATACATTGCTGCAACTTAATTTTGGATTTTAAGAAAGTAAAGTTGAAATGTAAAAGTTGCTGAGGTTAGGTTTCCCTCCTTCCCCTCCCCTCCACAGGAGATTGCTATCAGGAGACTATGAAACCTGATTTGCAGTAGAGCACAACACACTGCAAGTGAAAAGCCTGATTCTGAATTCCAAAAGCTTGAAAATTTCACATTTCATTCATGAATTATGTATTTTCCTAAGCTTTTGCATCTAGTGATATCCTGAAGTGGAGATGAAAAGCATGAGCACTGAATAATATTTTGTACATGAAATGTTATGGTGCTTTTGATTATGTGCCAGGTGGAAAAGGTCTCTTATCACTGCCATGCACATCAGAACCTGTCCACTGCCAGCAGAGCAGAAGTGAGGAGACACAGACTTAGTGAAGCACATCTACACCTCATGTATACATGTGCAGTGTGAGATTAACAGCCTCTGAAAATTTCATGTCTTTTGCATAGGCACTGCATGGTCTGCATTTTTTACCTCATTCTGTACAAATTACACAAAACCAGCATTGCCATTCTTATAAAATCTAAAGATTTCTCAAATCAGGAATTTATTTGATCCTCTGCTTCACAGATTTCTATTCATTCTATAAATGAATGACATTTCTATATGTCATTCAGACAACCCTATATAGATTTCTAATGATGAAGTAATTTAAATACCACTGTAGCATCATTACACCTTTTTAAACATACATTTCAACTTCATGTTGGGCTCTAATCATGTCATCAATCACAACCATCACACTGAATTTGTACTTTGATTGGCACTGTCTTTATAACATTTCAAGAGAACATGATCTGAGCAGTATGTTAAAACTTATTTTAACATTACTTCCCATGATTTACATAGGGCCCACCAGGCTTGCCTGGACTGAAAGGAGATCCAGGTTCCAAAGGAGAGAAGGTAAGCTTTGCTAATTGGTTGTGTCTTTGTAGCTTTGGCTCAATCTAAAAGTCTGCATAAAATTAGCAGAAAGAAGCAGTAGGGTTTGTATCAGCAAGACATCACGCCATGCCTATCAAACAGCTTCCCACAGCCTCCATAGTAACCATGATGTTTTCAGCCATATCTGATACCCTGCAATACCTAGAAAGGAAAATATTTCTGCCTGTGTGGTAATCTATTGACCACATGATCCTTGCAATGAAAATTCCAAAGATATTGATGGAAAGGGAACTGTCAGATTTACAAGAACAAAGCAAGCAGAAATAATGAGTATTGGAGATTTTTATTTTAAATGAACAAAATATAAATATTTAACAGCTATAATACTTTCTTTGGAAATAATGGATTGAGACATCTGGGATGGCATTTTCCTATGGAGTCCCAACAATATATTGATTGCTTGTGTATCAGAGAAAAGCTGTAGACAAAGGGACATGAATATGACTGCACCTTGTGAACTGCAGGCTTTGTTTATGTGCTTGGATCAGCTGATCATACAGCCACATCACATGTGGAACTCTGTGAGGTGCTGACAGCATCTCAATGTGAAAACTGGTATGAGATTTGTAGCCAGGGGTACTGTGATTTCTGTATCAGTTTCACTAAGGACTACCTTGCACTTAGATCCTTCACTGAATAAGCAGTCACAACTTGCAAATAATCTTAAAGTTTAAAAAAAAACCCCACCTAATAACAACAAATATGCTTTTAGAATAATTTGTTTTCAGGTTGATTGTTGACAAGCAACAATGGTAACGTGAAAGGTCTAATTTATGTATTTGCAAAACACATTTACTTGAATGTATATTGAGTTTTAACTATATTTTTTTAAATCTTGTTTAGGGACATCCTGGTTTGATTGGCCTGATTGGACCTCCAGGAGAACAGGGTGAAAAGGGTGACAGGGGTCTTCCTGGCCCACAGGGATCTCCTGGAGCCAAGGGTGATGCAGTGAGTATAACATACTTGTGTTTCCATTCAAGTTTCCCCCAAGCTAGGGGTTCATATTCCAGGCTTTCTCTTGAAAGACATAAAGTTTTTATAAACATTTAACACCCAGAGTCTCCTGCAAGAGGTTAAAACTTTCTTCGGCATTGCACAAATACAGCAAAATTAAACATCTTAAAATGAGATTATAGAGTGTTTGAGAAAATGAAGGAAACAGATACACCCTAACATGCACACACAACACAAGTGAGCAAGAAGATAAAAGTAGCAGCAGCAATCTCATCACATTTACAAATTACATTACCCAAAGTAGCTCACTCTCTTCTAGTTACTAAGCCACGATTTTCGGGCACTATGTAAAATGTGAGGTTTCCAAGCCAGCCTGAAGAGGAACACAGCTGTGACAATGCACTGCAGTCAGTGTAAGAACAAGTACCAGCAACTCAAACTGTCAGACATTATTTTAAACTTGCCAACTATTTTGGCCTCTAGCAAATGGCTTCACTCAGAACTCATCACAGTTGGACACTTAATGGAACTACCTGTTTCATAGATAGGATTTTTTAACACAGTCCAGTATGTAGAATACTTTAGTTCTCTGTGTATTCTATTCTTTTTTAGGGAATTTCTGGTCCTGCTGGTCCACTTGGACCCCCTGGTCCTCCTGGATTACCTGTAAGTAATTTCATCCAGCCCTCCAGTTCAAACCACCCCCATGTTTTGTGCCAGCTCCAACCAGAGTTATATGTTCTTGTCCCTAGGGTCCCCAGGGTCCAAAAGGTTCCAAAGGATCCAGTGTGAGTAATTCTCCTCTACACTTTCTGTTCTTTTCCTTGGCTTTTGTGTGTGTTATTTTTAAACACTGTGTAGCATGGTCACCCTGCCCTTCTCTCGTTGCTTTGTAGGGTCCTGCGGGTCAGAAGGGTGACAGTGGCTTACCTGGTCCACCTGGTCCTCCAGTAAGTAACAATTCTTGGCTTGCATTACACTGACATGGTGAACCTGGTTTGATAAGGGTAGAAAAGAGCATTTGGGAACTAAAACATGAAAGATTGCTTGAAAATTCATTTTTCAGGAAACACAGATCCACCAGGCACAGAAATATACATCTGCACTGAAAAAGCCATAAAGAACTTAAAACAAATAAACGAAAAAATGAAAAAAGAACACCCAAAAAGACCCCTATAAACCCTCCCCAAAGAAACCCCTCATGCAGTAATTACTTAATATGTTATATTGAAGCACAGAAAACAGAATTCTTCTGGTTTCCCCTGATGATAATCTTCTGTTTCTATATTTCTTTTATATATAATAACAACCTAAAACAGAGTCCAAATCTGAATGAAGTGTTTCAATTTCTTGAAATTAAATATTTTTTCCTAGACCCCAAGTGGAATTTTCAAGTTTTATCACAGGAAACATCCACAGTTTTCAATTTTCATGGAATATGTCTGTGCTTGAGGGAATTAACAGGGATACAGAGGCAACTGTGTGAGTCAGCTCTGCATGTCACTTGTGTGAGGGCAACACACACTTCCCCAAACAGCAATGTAGTGAGAAGAGTTTAGAGCACAACAATGGTTTGGCCTTTTACAATACTTTTTTATTTTTTTTGCAAGTAAACCAATGTACATAGGTATGAATCTAAAGGAAAAAAGTGAAATAAAGAAATAAACACCTTGAAGAAAGCCTATTCAAAGCATCTCCAAGCCACATTCTGTGGTCTTTCTCTGCTGAAAAACTAACAGGAAGGTATAATTAGATATGTTTTTTCCACTTAGGGCCCTCCAGGTGAGGTAATCCAGCCACTGCCAATCCAGTCACCCAAGAAGACGAGAAGATCTCCTGACTACATGTTATCTGACGCTGGTGATAACATTCTGGATTATTCCGATGGCATGGAGGAGATCTTTGGCTCACTGAATTCACTGAAGCAAGACATTGAGCACATGAAGTTTCCCATGGGCACCCAGAATAACCCAGCCCGGACCTGCAAGGATTTGCAGCTCTGCCACCCAGACTTCCCAGATGGTGTGTTCATATTGCATGGCTTAGGCTCTGCCAGGGTACTTTGGCAGCATAATGCATTACTGCTAGATGGCTAATACAGCTGCTCTACAAACACAGGCTCACTGAAGCTATTTTTCCAGGCATAAAAGTTTAAAAAATGTAAAACATGTTCTCTTGGTAAGAGCCAAAGTTCTTTGAATACATAACCTGATCTGGTCTTCGAGTTAAAACCTTTTAAAGTGATGAATAAGAAACAGTTGTTGTTTTGAAAGGTGGGCCTTGCATTTTCAGGACAATCAAGACATGAGTGTGATGAAAGAGCTTAGTATAATAATATGACACAGCACTGGTATTAAGTGAGTTTCTATTCAATTATGACTCTCAAAAACTTTACTAATCTTTTACCCTTAGAAACAATAATTTTCTCTACTGCATCAGGGCTGTTTTTTCTAGAACTGCCAGCAAAGAGGCAAGGAAGTTTCTTTGGTACTGTGTAATGCTACCAAGTAGTAGCATAATAAAATGCAAAGTAATATGAAGAAACACGGTGTTCCTAACAGCTATCTTGATTTTATTATTCTTTGTTATTTTCCTTTTTTTTCTAAATAATTTTACCCTTCTGAAAAGGTTTAAATGGAAGCCAGCCTTCACTAAACTTTCATCCTTCCATAATTTTTTCAATTGCATTGGAAATTTCTCCCAGTTCAAAGCAAAATTTTTCTGCTTTTAAATGGGAGGAAAAATAGATTTTGACAGTTTAATAATATTTTATTGCTTTCACTCTAGATAGATAAGAACAGATGGTTGCCTTGAGGAGTAGTTAAGCAGTGTATGTGCTATATGAAAAGTACATATTTTACAATTCAGTACCCTCCATAATAAGGAATGTTTTTTACAGAACGCATTCACCTTCTTCATTTACCAGTATTTGCTTCTTATTTAGAGCTTTCTTCATATAAAAAGTAATCTTATTTTGGTTAAAATAAAAGCAAATGCATTCATTAAAATACAAAATTCTCCATGCATAAGATTTACAGAAAGGAAAGATTGTTTTCAATATACAGCCTAAATCAACAGAATGTTAAATCACATAAATAATTCGTCTATGCCCTATATTGAGAAGGCAGAACTGATGAAAGGATTTACCATTTCTCTTTGAAACCTCCACTATTAGTTCGAAACTGGATTAGAACTGTAGTTGTCAGAAAGTCATTTGCTGCCCTGTGTGTGAGGTAAGACCCCACATCACAGAAATCATCACTGTAATTAGAATAGCAGATTTTAAAAGGCACTGATTTTGGATGGACCTTGGATGGGCTGAAGCTCTTTTCCTGCCCAGCCTTCACTGGTGTTGCAGCTTTGTAACCCAGGAGTGAAAATGTCTTTGCTTGAGGTGTATCCCTGTCAGTGGAATCTTCAGGTGCTTGTGCCAGCTACAACCCCACCAAGCCCTCTGCAGACACCTTTTCATGCAGATAAGGATGCAAATCACTCCAGAGTTTGCTCCCTGACCTAAATAAAATAGCTTTCCTATTATAGGAAACATAATAGCTTTATGACCTAAATAAAATAACTTTCTTATGAACTTTGGAGGACCATTAGGTAGTAGCAAAGCTTGGTCTTCTGAATACTATTTCTACTGTATAAGGCAAATATTTTCTCACTTGTCTTAGGGGAATATTGGATTGATCCTAACCAGGGCTGTTCTGGAGATTCCTTCAAAGTATACTGCAATTTCACAGCAGGTGGGGAAACTTGCATCTACCCAGATAAGAAATCTGAAGGAGTAAGTACCAATCTGTGTTTTCAGTTGGCTGTTGACAGTTCCTACTGTGCTGTTGCAATGTTGAACTAAACAGGATAATTACATTGTTGCATTTTCATGTATCTTTCTAATTACATTTACATTTGCATATATCGGAATGGAGCAGTAAAATGGTACACAGAGTTAACAAATACCATTTGCACTCTCAGATATGGAATCTATGCACCTGCTTGCTAACATTTCACTACATTTCAGAATGCAGCACAGCTGAGCAGCCACTTACAGTACATGATCTCATATTTGTCACGTAAAAGCTAAATCTTGCTGTGTTTCTCCTGTGGGTTCATTTGTATCTATTCATTTATTCCTATGCATAGTAAATGTACACTTCATTAACAGTGTCCTTACTCACTGTTATAGATTACATCTGCTGGGGCATATGGTGTAGAGGAAGGCTTTCTAAAAGCCTTCTTGAATGACAGAAATCTATCAGCATCAACAGCAGTGTCATTTAGACACTTCACAGCAACAATTTATACCAGCACTTTACCTGAATCTTAACAGATTACAACCATCTCCCTCAAATAGAACTCTCTCTTGGATTCCACTTGAAGTCACTAATTTGAAGGCATTGTCTACAAGAAAAACATCCTATTTTAAACCTTTAAAGTGGCTGAGGTTGCAGAAAGAACCATTCTTTATTATCTGGTGTGAAATTTGTCCGAAGTAATGTAAAACTTTCATATCTGGTAACATATGTTTCAAATACTTCTGTCTCTGCTGCTTGACCACACAGGTTAGAATTTCATCGTGGCCGAAGGAGAATCCAGGATCTTGGTTTAGTGAATTTAAGCGAGGCAAACTTGTAAGTTGTCACTGCAATGTAACTGTATTCACAAGTCAGGTACATGTTGTCAGCAATCAGCAGATCTTGGGGATTTTTATAAATATTTAGATAATGAAAAGACCCCAAACCTTCTTGCCCTGAATATTACAGCAGCTATGTGGCCTCTTGCCACTGGGCAGCAGAAGCCTGCTCTGTCTTGTCCCACAGTGATCCCAATGGTCACCTGCCCAGCTGGTGGTGAGGATCTGGCCTCTGACCTCGCCACTGAACCTTGGGAAAGCAGCTGGAGCACAGATCCCCCACCCCAGTCTAGGTAACTGGAAAGACACTGAGTATGCAAAGGTGAGGCTGCAGGCTGACATAATTTCACGATTAACTAAAAACAGATTCCCAAAGAGATTCTGCTGCTTTACACTATAAGGTAGAAGTAACTCTGTCTTTCCCAGTAGAACGAAGCTAAAACATGTAGTTTTTCATCCTAAATATACTATTACATCATGAAAATCCATTTAGTGAGTCATAGCTGTACTGACCTTTAAAACTTCATAAGATGTTATGTGTTGGTTGATTTTTTAATTAAGGACAGTTATGTGCTTCTCTTTCGTCAACAATAATTTTGGTTTGTATTGTACCAAAGAAAACAGATAAATATCCATCTAACTTCTTATATTTTCCAGCTTTCCTATTTGGATGGTGAAGGCAATTCCATTAATATGGTCCAAATGACATTCCTTAAACTACTGAGTGCCTCTGCCAGACAAAATTTCACTTACAACTGTCACCAGTCTGTAGCCTGGCACGATGCACCCTCTGACAGCTACGACAAAGCACTAAGGTTCTTAGGATCCAATGATGAAGAGATGTCGTATGACAACAATCCTTACATCAAAGCTCTCCATGATGGCTGTGCAGTAAGTAGAGCTTCAAAGAGTCTTTACAAAACCAACCTGTCATTTAAAGTAGAAATCAAACAAATCTATTTTTTTCCAGCTTTCTTCTGAGAAAAGCTTTGTAAACATTTTACTTGTCATATACTGACTTTGAGTAGATTTTTAACCACAGTACACCAGTTCCATATTTAATTTTCACCTATGTACGAAAAAAGAAATAACCACAAGCCAAGCAGCAGAAATGGAACAAACTTGGTATGGATGCAGCATGTCAGCACCACAGTGCTGTAACGGAAAAGCAGAAGCAAAAAAAGATAATGAGAGGAGACAGTCCATAAGCAGAATATATTTATACTAAAAATCAAGGTATACACAAATAGAAAATTTAATGAATACAGCAAAAATATGTATTACATAAGTCCTATGTATGCTCCCAAACATAGTGAATTAATTTAATAGTTTCATATGTGACTTTGTATTTCCTGTCCTCATTTTGTGTATGCAAAGCCAGGTGAAGTTTGTGGATTTTACCTTTCAGAATCCTCCTTTAGCTAAAAATCCCCAGAGGTGTCCAATCATGCACCAGCTCTCTGAGCACTTCTCTTTCAGGGTCTCTGTGGGCATAGCAACTGTTACCACTTTTCAGAAATAGGAGAGTCTCTATTTAACACTTCGAAACAAAGACATCAAAGAACAAGTGACAGTTGAAGCCTCATTAATTATTTTGGTGTTTGATTTAGGAGCATTCTGAGGGCAGTTTCTGGGAATTAGAGGCCTGAAAGTGCCAGGATATACACCTGGCTCTGAGGCAGAGAAGCAGCTCAGGAGGTGCAAAGCACCTCCCGTCAGCAGTGAGATTCTAATACACAACTGCTTCATGTCAGCCTTTCTGTGCCTTGTATTTTCATTGCACTTTTGTTATCCACAGAGAGTACATGTAGAGCTCCAGAGAAGTTGCTACTGTCACTAAACTGAGAACACTCAGATCTGTCAGACTGGATGCTCATCTGAACTCTGTACAGACCCTGGTATAGCTGAATGTATAATATAGCTGGTCTCAGCAGATACCAGAGACCTTCTGAAGGAAGAGCAGTGCTGATAAGTGCCATGATGACTGGGCTGAGTGATACAGAGAGGAGCTGGAGAGCCTTCCTTAGACACCAAGGGTGTGCCTTCAAAGCTGCCTTCTAAGTGCAGCAGTTGGCAGTTCTGTCAGAATACTATTTTCTTTCCTGTCCAAACAGCTGCTCTAATATTTCGTAAGACAGTTACAGTCTTTCTTCTTAGGAGTTCTCTCTTTCAGAACTAATTAGTGATTTTTTTTTTCCACACGGAAGATGTGCACTGCTGTGCAAATATTATTGTTTATTAAATAGTATAGACATGAACTGAGAATTCTCTAAGAAACAAAAAATATTTTAGATTATTTTTCATTTGTAGGCCTACTTCAGTATGTAAAAAACCTATGGGCCATTCTCCATCTAAAATCAAAACATTCCATGTCACATTTTTAAAGTTAAATCATACGAAAACATAAGGTATAGACTTTGCAATATCAGGTGCATGACAGGGCAATAATTTAAAAAATCCACGCTTCAGAGATAAACTATGAAGATCTACAGCACATGATAACTGCTCAGATCTGTAACAGTTTGGGGTTTTTTTCTTCTTTTTTTTAACAGTCAAGAAAGGGCTACGCAAAGACGGTGCTGGAAATCAACACGCCCAAAATAGACCAAGTGCCTATAGTTGATGTGATGATCAATGACTTTGGTGATCAGAACCAGAAGTTTGGATTTGAGGTCGGTCCTGTCTGCTTCCTTGGTTAAGCTTAAGACAAAATCAGATCAACACAAACGTTGCACTTTGGTGCTACCAACCCACTTCATGCCACATGCAAGTTTTGAATAAGGATGGCATAGAAAATGTCTTGCTGTGTATGTATGTCTTATCTAGAAAGTAATTGTTGCCCTTGTAGGGCCAGAATCACATGACTTAAACTTATTTTGCAAAGATGCTGTGGCACAGACAGACAACGTAGGGCTCACTTCAGGAACACCCCCTTTGGATTCCTTTGGTGCTGTAAAAAAACCAACGACAATGGTGCTCCTTCCATTACAACTAAGAGGTGTTAAGAAAGTGTTTAATATAAACTGTAATTATTCTATGTACAGTACTATACTGTGATTTCTCTGTCCATTCCAAAACTTGCATGTGTCTCTGAATTGCATCTGGCTCTTATTTTACAATTACAAAACTACATTGCAAATACTGTGTATGTATTCTGAAAAAATAAAATTGTAATTGCCAGTGAAGCCAATTCAATTTCTGATTCATAATAAAATCCCTTTGTATATATTGTTGTTGAAGAGCTTTGTTATTTGAAGTCGCCAGTAAACTTAAGGTGGCAAAACTGGAAGATCTTGAGCAGCACAGTCAAACAACTCTTTTCTGCTGATATCATTCTGTGACAATGAATTTAGATAATGAAATGAAAGCACCTTCAAAGGTGCTGTGTTCCATGGTGCTATACCTCAGACTTTTTATTTTCTATTCTAATTCCATAATTTCATAAGATAACTGTATATACCTAAAATAAACAAGTTTATATTTTTGGGTGGGGAAAATATGTAAGAAAAAAACAAACTTCTGTGTAAGAGAACTGTTAAAAATCTGTGAAATAAATTAGTCATATAGCTGTCCTTCTTTTTTTTTTTTCCTAATCTGATCTAGATTTGTTTCCATTGTACTTATTTGGGCTACATAAATATAAAAACTGGATTCTAAACAGTTATTTATGGATTTTTGCAGTGTTTACTTAGATGTTTATGTAAGCCATGATGGATGTTTGCTTCCTGAACTGGATACTAAAAGTTTCACAGAACAGTCTATACAATATTTGCCCGTCCCATTAATATGAATAATTTTTTTTCCTGTTACTCCACCTGAAGGCCAGGGATGCAATATGTCTAGGTCATGTGATTCTACACAGTTGCTAAGCAACACACGAGAGACTGCTTCCTAAAGAGCTGTCTTTGACCCAAACCCTTACAATTCGCTATTCAAAGCTCACCAAAACAACCACGTTGGTTTGGCCTTCCCTCAGAACATTTTATTCAGGTAGTTGGAAGTAGAAATTACATTTTAGCTTTACAACACAAATCCTTTTGTAATTATTTTTCATAATATATGTAAGACTTGAAAAGAAATGTTTGTTTCTATTTCTTTTAAATTGTTAAATTAAATAGTACTAGTTTCTGCTGGCTCGTTTCCAACTGGTATTTTCTTATGCACGTTTATACATGTAAAAGTGAGATTCCAAAAGTCAACTTCTTGCTGTTCATATTTTCTTTTATTTTTGAACCAAAGTTTGTAACTGTCACCTCAAAGAGGAAAATACAAATTTTATTAATAAAATCAAGTCTTGTCTATCTGGATTGGTCATTCTCTTATTTCAATGTCCAAAACTCACCCACTGCCATTACTGTAAACTTCATTCTGCTTCCAGACCATCCAGACTCAAAAAAAAGAAATGTTACTACATGTCCTGGCAAGCACTGGGCAACAGCACTGGGAAGAGAAGTGTTACCAGAGAGGGTGCTGATCTGGCCATTGGCAGCAGGCAGCAGGGCTGCTAAGTTCACATCTGGTTTGTATGGGTTTATAGATCCAGCAGTCCAGATAATACCATCAAACACAAAACAGGATATTCCTTCCCCAGCCACTCACAACCTACAGTGTCTGTCCACTTCATAATCTTGTGCTTATCCTTGCAGGACCCCATCATGTAGACAAATGACCCTATTGATTAATAGGAAATGGAAGACAAGAACTAGACCAAGATTTAGAAAGCACTGGAACACAAAATTTCCATCACCTTGTTTTAGACTGTGTAACCAGAACCAGTGATGGGTCCAATGACATGACCTATGTCCTCTTCTCCAAAAAACCTTCTCTCTTTTTAATCTGCTCTTTCTGTTCTTTATGGACTCTGGCTATGTCCAATAAGTTGTGAGGGCAGCTGCAATAAGTTTGGCAGAGCAGTAGGCACTTTCTCCTGCTCACGTGGGCTGGGTTAAGTTAGGAGCTGAGCTGTTCCAGCCTATCTAAATAAAACCCAAAGCCACTCCTCAGCTGGGTGCTTTAGGGTCAAAAATAAAGATGGTTGTAGTTTGGCAGAATCAAGATTAGTCTGCAGAAGAATGTTGTTTCTAAGAGTGCAATGATTTATTCAAGAAGTCAAAAGAAACCAGATCTTTCCCAGAATTAGTCCAAGCATCTTGCCAAGGTTTGTGTCAGCAATATCACAAAGGAGGAAATGAACTTGAGTCTTCTGTGCTTCTCAGCAAGGACCCATCTGCTTTATTCTTTAACCTTTCTTAAGGTCTTATCCACTTACCTTACTATCTATCCTTGTCATGAAATAATCTCACCATTGCTTCTTACTCTAACTCCTTAGTCCATTCTCTCCTTCAATCTGCTGTTCTTGTTCTCTCCAAGTTTCAAATTAAAAGGGGAAAAAATGCCATTATATATTATTTTATGCTCTTGTTTTTCCCCTGAAAAAAGTCTCCTATTAGCAGTGTTTAAAACCCAAACAAACCTACCAAAAGGGCACTCTTCAGAACAGAAAGAAATTTCACATCAAAACTCACATATTGGTCTTCCTATGAAAAAAGCTTCAGATTCTATAGTCAAATCCTAGTAGCCATAAAAACATAAAACCTCAGATTCATCATACAGTGTTACAAACCTCCAAACCCATGCATGTCAAATTCCTTACTCAACCAAGCCTAACATGAAACAATGATCAATTTCATCCCCTAAATTAAAGGCCTGTGCAATCACAAAAAGATTGAAATTGTTACATGACTTATGGATTTTACCTCTAGAAACAGAACTAGGATGTTCTGTGATCGTGTGAGTTCACCCTACCTAAAGCAGACTGGGCACTTTGTTTTGAAAGTTTGCTTCAAGCCCCTCTAAACAGAGCCATCCTGGTGATGGTTTCTTCACTGCAAACACAGATTGTGGTTGTGTTCCATGGAAATGGAGCAAGTCAGCACATGGCAAACTAAGCCCCAAAAAACTCCAGCCTGAGGAATGTTCTGTCCAGAATAACATGGACATACAAGAGAGATTCAAATGACAAGGTGATGAGAGAGACACAAACTGTTCTGGGTGTATGTGGGGAGTTTCTTTGCCTTTCACTCTCTCTCTCCCCCAGGATAGAGCAATATCAACTCACCATGACTGCCACATCCCTCGGAAATCTTTATAAAATACAATGAAGATACTTTTTTCCAGTCCAAGCAAGAGCCATTATGGCTAAAATCAACAGTCACCTCGTGACATAAAAAGCTACAAAGCTTCAAAAAATAAGGACATTTATCTCCTTAGGATTCTTCCCCTCGGGAACAGCTTTGTTAATTTCAAAAAGAATCCTCACATGCTAATGGCTGGAAGGAGAAGCCTTAATAGCCACTGATTTTCTATTGCAAGCACACTCATTTTTCTGTGAAAGAACATCTTCTATTGTAAATGCACCAAAAAAAAATTGAAATTTACAAAGACAGGATATTAAATGTCATGTCTATTATATTTACCTGGAAACGTGTCTTATTTGTGTTCCTTTTCAAAGCACAATAATTATCAGAGGCTCATTGTTAGTTCAGTGAAAAGCAATGCCAAGATTATTGCCAAGAAGTAGATTGCTGTAAAGCTATTTATACATTTTGTTTTCAATAAGAACATTGAAGATTAATAATGAGGAAGGCTGCAAGCATACAGATATTCAGACACACTGCTCTAGCCAGAATTGGGCTTTTTTCTTTCTCAGCTGTGTGAATGAAGGCTCTGTTCTAATGAGAGAGGATGCAGCCAAAGCCCACAATGGATATTTTTGTCTTGGTTGTCCAGGGAGCTTTGGCAGACCTTGACTTTGTTCCCAGTTTCTCAAGGGTGGAAGAATTGATCTCCATCAAAACACCTAACTTCAGTAAGACAGACAAGAGTTGTTAAAAACTCAGCAGTGGGACTGGAATCTAAGTGCCTCCTCTGCTCCCTCTTATAATCCAGGAAATTATTTTTTTTTAATATCAAAAGGCAATGTAGCTAAATCCTGCTGAAGCATGAAAGAACTCCAGCTTGCATTGTGATTAAAATGTGGATGAAAATTAAAAATTCAGCCCATCCAATAAGGTGCTGGACAAAAATCAAATTAATTCTCTTCTAGCCGCAGAAGTTCTCTAAACTGGATCTTCTGTTGTGTTTTCAATACTTAATTAAAAGAACCTGGGCTGGGACATGGCTGCCCAGAGCTCCAAGGTCATCTTAATAACCAGGAATGAACACAGGAGCCTCACACTCAGCTCCCCTCTCACCTGAAATATCTCATAGGCAGAGATCTTGCATATGGCCACAGCACCCTGTGGGCTGCAGCAGAGCAGGGCCAGTGAGTTGTGGCCTGCAGAGGCCCAGCCTGCAAGATCTGAAGATCCCCAGCACAAGTAAAATTAAACATACCTACAGCAGAGCCATAAAGATGAGCTTTTAAATTAAAAATGTTAACTAAATGAGGAGATTCAGGATGTGACTAACAAAATTAAAACATTACACTATAATTGTCGTTTCTGTAATGGAAATATGGATTTCTTATTTGTTAGTTTACACAGAATCTTACTCAAAAAGCCCACACGAGTCAGCCAGGGTATATCCCGGACCTGCACGACTTCTAAAGCAGGCCCTCCTCATTACAGCAGAGAGAATGTTAAGTGGAATGAGAGATGGAAAGATTTAGAATAAAAAAAAAATTAAAAAAAAAAAGGTTTCATAGTTTCATATTCTATTCATTCAGTCTCTTGAACTGTGCCTTTTTTTTTGTTACAATATCATCTCAATGGCAGCTCAGGTGAGAAAGTAGCTCTTCTTTGTGGTCCTGGTGCCCAGACTGGCTCACAAGATAATGTAACACAATGGGAGGGCTCAGGCTCCGGAGAATGCATAAATAGATAATCTTGATAACATTCACTATTCAGTAACTTTCTGATTTGGATGTATAGGGATCACTTAGCCCTTTGTTATTCCTCAGAAGGATTTTAGAAATATCCACTTTGCTCTAAGCCTCCAGAGTCGTTCAGTGCACAGATATTAAGATCAAAGCTGTTTACTGTCAGAAAGGGCCAAAAATGGAATTTTAATTTGTAGAAACTTTCCACAGCTCTACAAATTCTGAAATGAACGAAGTATGTCTCACCTTCCAACTTCTCCCTTTTTTTTTTTAATGGTGATGTTTCCACTTGAAATAATGAGATGTTTTTCTCCAAAATGATTGAAAACATGTGATTGAGGAGGAAGTCCACTGGTGCCCACACCAAGACTGTTCTCCCATGTGCTGGGAGATAGAAGCTGAGTACAATACTAACAGTGGAATAAAGGCATGTCTAGAAAAGAAAGGCACAATAAAATATGTCTCAGCGTACAACAGAAAGGAGGAAAATGTAGTGGGGGGAAAAAAAAGAAATAAAAAAGCAGAGGGGAAATATGTGGGGAAAGAATGATAGGACACCATAGGGCGGGAGGGTGAGAAATCTTTATGGGCAGTCTGGGAGCACTCCATGGGATCTGTGGTACAGCAGGGCTCACGTTTGTTCCCCATGGTCAATGCAAAGAGGGTGCACTGGCCCCCCAGTTAAGAAACAGTAGCAAAACTGGTTTATAAAAAACACACCCAAAGAGCAGCAAAGATTGCAGGTCTCTGTGGGAAACACCCACAGCACCGCCTGCAGCCACACCCCTGTGCCTCGCCCTCCCTCCCTTCCTTCCTCCCTTCCTTCCCACACTCACCTCTCCCTCAGACAGTCCTGACACTGCCTCCTCTGCAGCACCTCTACTCCTGTGGAGCAGCCACGTTTTATTGGGGCACTGGAAAGCACAGGAGATCTGAAAAGGCAGATGAGATGCTTAACTTTCAAGGTTAGGAGAGAGAATGGATGATGGGGGAGGTGATTAGGCTCAGAAATCAATATACACCACTAACGTGCTGCCTGTCTGGACCATCCCGGTTAGGAAGAGGCAGTGACAAGGACTGCTCAGTTCCTGTGTCCTTTTCCTACCACAGAGAAGCAAACAGACCAGGCAGCACTGAGGGCTGTCTGTGCAAGGAAAGTCAGATGAAAACAATCAGGAGATAGCTCACACTGCTGACCCTTTGAAACCACCCTCTGCACTTTAAAGTTGACCTATTTCATTTTCTGAACACATTGACCTCAAAACAAAGTCACAATATCTTGAGAAATCCCATCTGAAATAGCATCACATCTTTCCATGAAAATATTCCTGGAGAAAGCAATAAAAAAATTTTAAAATGGACAGTCCACAAGAATTGAGGATATCTGAAAATGTTCCTAGTTAAAGGATTCTTGACTATTTCAATGCAGCATGCAGTTTTGCATGTGTGCATTCATTTCTCATGTTTTGCATAATCTTTCTGATAACTGTATGCACAAGTGTACCATGTAGAAACAGCAGTGAGCCAATGTGATTACTCATTAAATTTAATGAGAAGGTTAGAATTATCTACTATAAAACTAAGATGAAAGCAAAATCACAAATTTGAAAGCCAACTAAGGGCTGAAACATATGCGAGCACAGTTAGTTAATACCCTCTTAATATGCACAACAATAAATACATCATATAGATATACAGCAAATTTGAATGCACATTACCCAAGTGGAACTCAGCTGTGATGGTTTATGAAATGATACATTTAACTCTAATCAGACACATAACTCAGAGGAAGCAAAATCACCAAGTACTTTAGGGCTCTCTTGCAACACTGGAATATTTTTGATAGCCAGATAGCATTCTGCCCTTTTTGTTTAAACACAGTGAAGGAACACAGAGCTTGATGTGTGCCTCCAGATCTTTGTAAATAAGGGTGATTCCTACACACAGAGGTCAGGGCTGTAACAACACAGCAAAAAACAGAAAAGGGCAAAGCCCAGGGCCTGCAAACAATGTATGTGTGGCAAGGAAGAGTTACAAACAAAGATGGCCAAGTACAGCTGAGGGATCATAAAATCAGAGCATCCTGGGTTGACAAGGACTCACAAGGCTCATCGAAGTCCAGCTCCTGGCCCTGTGCAGGCCCATCTCCAACAATCCCACCATGTGCCTGAGGGCATTGTCCAAGCACTTATTGAACTCTGCCAGGCTGGTGCTGTGACCCCTGCCCTGGGGAGCTGTGCCAGTGCCCAACCACCCTCTAGGGGAAGAACCTTTGCCTAATATCCAACCTAAGCCTCTTCTCAGCTTCACACCTGTTCTCTGAGTCCCACCACTGGTCCCTGCCTGCCCCTCCCGTTCTGCCTGTGAGGAAGTTGTGGACTGCAATGAGGTCTCACCTGTGTCTCCTCCACACTTTCCGAGCCAAGTGACCTCAGATGCTCCTGATATGGCTTCCTCTCAAGGCCCGTCACTGTCTGTAGCTCTTATTTGGCTGTTCTCCAGCAGGTTTAAATCCTTTTTCTGTTGTGGCACCCAAAACTGCACTCAAAGTGATACAGTTTAGTGCTCCAAGAAATAGACAAAATCCCTCCTTTAAGAGACGGCTTTAAGGACACTTTTAGATGTTTGTTCTGCACAAAACTCCCTGCAGAGGCCTGGGCTGGGGGCTCCCCCGGGTGGCCCCTCAGGGCCTGTGGGCCCAGCCTGAGGGGGCTGCGCTCTGCCAGGTGCTTCCAAAATCCACGAGGTGACCTTGAGTCCACGTGTGTGTCAAAAGACCTCACCTCCCCTTACCCCAGCCAAAACTCAACATTATCTTTTTGCTGGGCATTTTTCTCCTCTCAATTCTCCTTTCTCCTAAAAGCATCATATTAAGAATGTACCACTCGCAGTACCCACAGAGTTTTATATGTGTGCACGTGGAAGAGGTGGATTCACATTTAGTAGTTACCTCTTCAGAGGCATAATTAGAGTTAAAAAAAACCCAATGAAAACCCAAATACTCTAAATACAAACCTTGCCCTGTCCTCCTCCAAACCTCAGACTCCCTGCCCATGGTGCTTGCAGGTCAATAGCACTCTGAGTCATGCCGTGCAAAACGCTTCCTGAGTTAGCACCAGGCTGGAGGTCATTCTCTCCAGAGCTTGATGTCTGCAACCTGAGGTGAGAGACCATTTTAGAGTGAAGGAATGAAAAGGGGTTTGTTTTCTTTACCCAGGTGTTTCTCTGGTAGAATGGGCTACAAAACCTGAGTAGCTGTGAGCATTTGAACAGCAGGCATGCAAAGGCAATATTTAAACAACTCTATAAACGAGCGAGGGATATGTGTCATTGGTTTTGAAGCATTATCTAAAGAGTTTTTATGCTGAAAGCACTTCCATTGACACATGAGTCATATTAAGCAGCTTTGTGGCAGACGCTGTAGCTCCTCTTTCATAAAATCTCTTTCTCTGAAAGCTTTGATTGAGAACTAAGCCACATTCAGGGTTTTGTGGCTGAGCCTGGGAGCTTCCTTCAGTAAACTCCTTCCCGAATTATTTGCTCCTGGAGCTCATCACCCATAATAATATTTCCAGAATCTTTCCACCATTATCTTCATCTGTCAGGTTAAATTAATCTTTCTGACATGACACACATTAAACACTGTAAAAGAGGAACAAAACTTTCACTACTCAACAGGGAGAAGCAGCCCAGTGTTGTTACTGTCCACAGGTCTTTTTGCACTTGGTGAAATATGAAGGACATTTCAGCAGAACTTTAAAGACAAACAGTTGAAAATAAAGAATCCACTTGTCTGCAGACCATCACCTTTAAGGACCATGGCAAGGATTCTTCTATATTCACAGCTTTAGGATGTTTCTATGCAACATTTACAATAAAGTGAGAGATCTGCATCAGTCTTAACACATAGACAAGCATCAAATTAACAGTTGTGGTTTAGGCCGGGCTCTCTTCCCCTGGCTCTCCTTAGCTGTGAATTCTCCTATGCTGAGGGTATCCTATAGAAACAAATGGATAAGTCTTGCTCAAAATATTCAGCTGCCAGGCAGGCAGGTGGGGATTGCAAGTTAAAATACTCCTGAGCAGGGCAGAACTGCAGGCTGTGGTAAATTCTTAAATTAACAAAGGTGCAAACCATGCATTCTCCCTTGTTAGGCACTGCTCCCATTGGGATTGCAAAAAAAAGATCTTACCCTTAATGAGCTAGGATCCAGTTATGCAGGAAATGCAAAGACACATTTTAAACACCTAGGGATTAAAGGAGAGAAAGGTTAAGACATTCTTGCTGTGCATCCCATCTGAAAATAAATGGAAATTCTCCTTCTGCCAGATGTTTTCAGAACACTTAGAAAAAAATGAACCCATAAAAATTATTTTTCTCTTATGCTTTCATGAAAATACTAATGAATTGAAAGAAATTGCTTGTGCTGTAAATATAAATTATATATCTTGATGTATCTTACAGGTGTCCAAAAGTTTTAATGCAAATCAAAAGAAACTGTTTCAGTAGGTTTAGATTTCCTGTACATAGGTGGAATACATTTCATTTTTCAACTTCTTAAAAGCTTTTCTGTGACATTTGGAAAAATATATCCCTTCAGTCAGTTACACATTCTAAATAGACGCCAGTAAAAAACGTAAAAAATATGCTTTTATAGAAGTTACTCACATAAATATAAGCTTATATAAAGATAAAAATACATTCACTCTTCACTGTAGTGAAATCAACCACTTATAAATGCGTTTGGTCTAATTTCACAAAATTTCCATGTTTTGTGATGGTATCAAACCAAGATTGCAGAGAGCTGAAGGCTGATACCAGGTTAAGTGAAAGGGAATCAGAGCCATTCTGCTTTTCTGACTGCCATTATGGTAATGTGATCAGTACCTTGACAGATGCTAAGAAGAATAATTTTGCTGATTGACTTTTCTTCAAACCTAAGGCTGTGGGCAATCAAAGAAAATATGAACATCTGGCTGAGCTTTTGACTGCCATGCTCACTGATAGAGTGCACTCAAATAAGCAACAGTTAGTAGAGCTTGTGTCAAAAGACCCATCAGTTAATTCAAATTAAGTCAGGAAAATTGAACCCAATTGGCATTCATGCATATTTGTATGCGAAATTTAAATAAGATTCTTCTGCATTACATTATCCTTTATTTACAAGGGAAACACATGCAAAGTTTTGTGGTTTAAGCAAATATTTTCAAAAACTTTTTGACTTCTTAAAGTCAAACTTCAAAGGAAAACTCTGTGTCCTTTGGAAGGACATATCTAGTCTAATAAACATACAAATTTGTTGGCTTTCTCAAGTTCATATTTCTCACTTCTTAAAAAATTTCACAGATTTGGACAAGTTATTCATAGGCATTTTGTCAGTAGCAAATACAATAATGCAGAAGTGGTATTTGGGTAAATTTACTAGATAAGGTGGTGGCCAAGACAACTACCGTAGTAAGAAAGAAAAGTCTGAAAGTTGAAGACTAATTTCATCATGTTTTTGCTTGATTCTGAGTGTAAAACCCTGAGAATATGTACTTTCTTTTTTTTAAAAAATAGCACTCCTGATGGGATTCTATCTATGGTAACCGTAAATTAGGTTGCGTGAGAACCTGAGATTAAAACTAATCAAAGGCAAAAAACAAGTTGTGTGACTAATTCTTTAAAAAGAAGAATTTAGAAAACAAAGGTCAAATTGATTTTTTTATTTAATTCTAGCTCCTCGCAGTAAATAAACTTTAGTCATTTTATGGCAGATAGAGATACCATTGTTTCCAAGTTAAGCTGTTAAAATTCTATTTGTGACTTGGGTGTGAAATCTGTTTTTTCTTAAAAAATAGTGGCAGACTCTGTGGCTGAGGTGCTATCTGTGCTCAACTAACTAGAGGTGAAATTTCCTGTAATCTCACCTAAATCTCAGCTAGCTCAATCTGACCTGACTCTAAAATCCTACTACAAAATTCCAGGATTTCTGCAACCCATTCAGACGTGTTACTCTAAAGCCTAAGGCACAGCAGTGTATCACAAACTACACGGGGGATAGGTTTGCACTGGCAGCCCCGATGGTCTGGGGTCACAGTGCACCTGTAGCCACTGCTCCTGAGTGCCCAGAGTTGTCAGAGCCAGGGAGCTTCAGAGCAGAGCTGGGAATAACTTAAAGTACTGATAGAGCAGAAGAGGGGCCATGTCAAAGGAGAAGGTCAGGTGAGTCAGTCCATTGGCCCAGGACTCACATTCTACATTAGCAGCTGCCACTGATGCAGTGGCTGTGGCCAAGCACCTGTTACATTCTTTTGTTTTTCTGAGGGTCAACTTCATTTTGATGCCAAGAAATAGGTTTTCCTATTCACTGACTTCCGTGAATATTAAGACACTCTTGAGAACAATCAGATCGATTGATTAGAAAACTGTTACTATGCTGCCTTCATAGATCAAGAGTTAGCTTGTAATCCGTAACTTCAAAGTCTTTTAGCAGCTGTTTTCTTGGAGTTCTTTCCTTTAAAATACTAATGTTTCTTATACATCCATCTTCTGATTCAGAGGTTAAGAGTTCTTCTACTAGTGTTGCCTTTAGAAATATAGCTGATGGAAAATCCCCTAGATAGTCTAATGATACGGTCCAGTTACTCTCATGTGCACAGGCCCCTTATAAATGCTACTCAAAAATCAATATCAATCCTTCAGTGCCTTCAAGAGATGTGGAGTAAGGGCCATAATAATAGTGATTGCCTCCAGCAAATAACTGTTCAGTGATTATGCTGCAGTGGCCTGGAAGTCAAAATCCCCCTCAATGACTGTCAAAATGAATGCATGCTGGGAAACGTAAAATCATTCCTAGCAGGCAGGTCAGTAGCTGCACTTTCTAGTCAAGTACCTACATATTTACTCTGTTGCTCTCTCATTACTGACATAAGATTTTGGAGAAGAAAGCCTGCTTAAAAAAAGGTAAGCTGCAAAACAGTAGGTCAGCATTTCAGACACGTTCAACACAGCAGAGTACTGTGCACCACAGGAGAATCAGCTGGCAGCCCCTCCCTTTGCCCATTTTATTTAGGAATTAGAATGCAGGCTAAGGAGAATACATTTTCAAGGACTGCGGTGGCAGGGAAAAAAATCACTGCAAAGTGTAAACAACAAAGCAACATTCGTAGTTATTGCCTCTGATATTTATCCTCTGAGTAAAGCAGCTGCTTGCTTGGAGTCAGGAAGAGGGGAATACTTAGCAAAGTTTGAAGGAGTGTGGCAATTAGACTGTGAATGTAATGTCATGGCATTTTCCTGGAGTTCCAGTTCCCATGGTTTGCACATTAGAAGGTCCTAATGGACTGCATCAATAGCTCGGCACAGCCCAGGTGGTGCAGCCATTGCTTTGACTGTCCACAGAGGCAGCAGCACCACTGCAGTAAGAGACTGGCCTGGCCTGGCTTGGCTTGGCTTGGCTTGGCTTGGCTTGGCTTGGCTTGGCTCACCAAGAGCAAGCCACCTAAAGCCCATGTTGCCTCAGGGCATTGCCTTCCCATCTCGTTATCTTCTGCATGCTGGTAATGTATCAAAACTAATGCTATGCTCGACCCATGTGTACAAGACATCAGGCTTTTCTTCAAGTCTGCTCTTTGGTTGAATCCATGCTCGACCCATGTATAAAATTCACTCTCAAAAATTAAAAGACATGGCAAAGTTCTCTCTCTCCACAAAATTCTTGGAAAGTGAGTGCTCCATCTTTCCTAAGATAGGAAGCCCTTGCCATACAGAACAAACAACCTTGCTACATTTACACTTCACGCTATCAGAACTTTTAAGTAAAAATATTGGAAAAAATTGTCCATATGCATACATAAATCTACTGCCAGGGACGTTACTTGCTACAAGATACAATGAAGTAATGATATAATAAAAAAACAATCTCTGGAAATATAAAGACAGTGATGTTTTTGTATGTTGGAAACAGAAGTACAAAATAAAGACTGGAGAAGGACAACTCCCAACTGGTTTTTTTTAAATCCTGCATTGGATTTAAAGTATTTTTATTTCAACCATCTCTCAAATATTAAAATTTATTTCCTACCAGTATTCCTACCAATTTAACTGCCTTATCAAGTTCCGGAAAACCAACCTTTTCTGCAGACATGCTGTACCACCATGTACAGCTCCATTAACCATAATAAAATCATTCTCATGTGTTCTTCCTTCATGTGTAATATAGTGTTTGTATGAATGTTTATTGCAACTGGAAATATATTGTGCCATCTAGCAGCTGACAGTTTAAGCAATGCATAAATATTAGAACACAGAAAAGCTTAGTGTGATTTCAGAGACAGTTTTATTGAAAATTCTCTGAACTGGCCAGTCTCTTTGTGACATCTGTTCTCATAGGACATTCTGGTAGCTGAGGGGGTTTTTATTTCAAAAACTTTGAGAACAAATGTTATGTCCAAATATATTCTCTGCAATAAGCATTAGGTAGTGAAATAAATTAGACTAAGTACCTACCCAGGAGTAAAATTAGGTTTTACAGGCATGAGTGCTACCAGAGGTATCAGACTCAGGGAACCCGTTATGATTTAGACCTTAGTGACATGGCAATAATAAGATACCTTAAGCAAGCTGATGGCTGAATCAGTCAAGTTAATCTCAACTGTGTGTTAGTGAAGTCATTTTATCCACATAAGTTGATTTCAGTCCATTAAGACAGCCCTTTTACTTCACAGTGTGTATAGTCATTACATTTCCCTGCCTTCATTTATCTTCATTCAAAGGAGCACTCAACCACCTTGGTGCTTACTGCCATTAACAAGATTGTGGTTCACCTTAATACAGTGTCAAATGAAGTCACAAAGAGTCATGTGGATGATAGCAAGAGAAACTGCACCAGCATGCACAACGTTATCATGCAGATGAGAAATATAAATGAGGAATGAAATGCAATTTAAGCAAACACTCAGATGGAAAACAAATGTGCCATTGCAGACAAACAATTCCTGAAGCAGCTGTACAGGAGTTCTCCTTCACTTGTAATTCTTACAATAGGATTGAAAATCAGAATTGTTAAGCAATCAGGAAACAGCAGATATTTTCACTAAAGTTGTTGTATTTCAATGAAATATTATCTTTTACTGACAAGACAAGCATTACGAAACATACAGAGTTAACTGCATGAGCATCCTAAAAGCTTGTGTATTAAAGCACAAAAGTTCATTTGGCACAGAGACTAATATGCTTAAAAGCTTTCTAGCTCATTTTAACACCTTCTGTTTTTCTCATTAGTGCTGGCACTGATGTTCAGTTATTATTGTAGGATCTGATCATATTTACAAACTCTTGCTACTTTTCCTCCTTAGAGACCTCATCTGAATCACTTTTGAATATCTAGCAGATGTTCAAGATACTCAGTTCTTAGAAAGATGCAAGACTCTTTAAATACCATGTGAAGCATGGCTACAGTCTCTAACTACTGTGCCTAAAAAGGAAAACTTACATTGGAGACACTGTCTCATGTAAGTACCTGCTGCTGGTGTTATCCTCTAATTCAGCTTGTGCTGATCATGGAGGATTCAGGATCCCAGACTAGACTAAGCCCACACAGCTGTACAAAGTCCCTGTGTTAATTTTGTCTCTAGCACATGTCATGCTCAACATTTCCAACACCAATTTTGATAAAAGTCTTTTACTATCAGTCCTTAGCCTCCAGCCTTTGGTGAAAGAAGAAATATAACTCCTGAGGCCACAGAGTTTGGATGGGTGAGGATAGTTTCACCTTTTCCAGTACTGAGCTTAGTAAGTTTTAAAATGCACACTCAAGAGAATATGCTAATTTGACTGAGTGTTCCTCACTTCCCAAAGTCAATCAACTTTTATCTGCACCTCAGGTTTGCTTCCCAGCTCCTGCATAAAATAAACTCGTGGGGTCTGTGCACAGCTAATAAGTTTAGTGCTCTTTTAGAAGCAAAGTGGTTGGTCACTGTGCAGCAGCAGATGACCCGCTGAGGTCAGATCAGATGCAGATGTGTTTTAGAAACACTTGCAATTTTCATTTTTTCTGAAATTAAGAGTAAAAATGTCTTCAGGATAAGAAAAATCTTCATTAAGGATGGGTTCCTATATGTACTCCTTTCTGTACACCTTAATCTCCTTCCACATTAGCCAAAGGGGAGATAAGATGCTCAAAGTGAACTTCAGGAGAACATGCATAAGCAGCAGGTAGGTTAGAAGAAATCACTCATCTCTCACTGGCATAGCAGTCACCTGATGAGGTGAGTGTGGATACAGAGCTGAGAGGACCGAGAGTGATGCTACCCAAACTGAGAATGCTTCCATCCATCACCAGGGTCAAATCTCAACTATTTCCCATCAGCAAGAGAGACCAGCCCCAGCTACAACCACCACAAACTGTAATTTTTTGAGTAAGCAGCAGTCCAGTAGATGATCTATGTCCATGTGTGGTAACTAAGCGCTTATAATCTATGTTTCTGATGCTAGCACACCTTTTTCCTAACTTCTTTTATAAGAATAGTATTGGAATCAGCTTTGCCTTGAAGAGCTTCTCAGCTGTCTTTCCTGCCTGCCCCTCTACACCACTTTTCCAGAAATATATTCCCATGTATTCATATTTGCTGTTTTAAACCCACACTGGGACTATGTGAATCAAATCTAATCTGCTAGACTGCTGATTGTTGAACTAATGAGGTATTTTTCTGTGTATATCTGTATGTACCTGCCTTGTCAAACTCCCTGACCAATGTGTGCCACCAGTAGCTGACCCCAGTGCTCCCACTGCAGCTGCACCTCTTAAGAATCTTGGCTTATTCTGCTCTCTGAGGAGAGAGGAAAAGCATCAACATGACATCCCACTCCCCTTGAAATCTCTCCAAATCAGGGACGAGTCCATGCAGGACAGCTTGCTCTGATTCTGTCAGTGTTTACACTTGAGGCAAAAAGGGGCTGATTCTGATGACTACTGGTACAAGGACACTAATATATAAAACTCTATCAATTAAAAGGAAACATCTACTTTAATATATTAATTACAAGAATATAGTCAGAAATCTGAAAACCCTTTTTGTTTTTCCCAAATTAGATTTCATATATACCATTATAGTCATCATTTTATGGGTATGTGGAAAAAGAACATGTGACTGACCTTCAAATCAACCCTCAGCTTGACAGCCTAGATCGATGTATTATCCAGACCTCTATTTCTCATTCTGTTTCAACTGTCAGATAGAATTTGTTTGTTATAAATAGGAACTCTCCAATAACAACAGAAAATAAGATATAGGCAGCCAGCTTGCAATGTACCTGTTCTCAAAATTCTCTTTGCTTTCTAAAGAACCCCACGTTTCCAGGGTGCTTGCATGAATAGCATCCTCATCTCTCGGACTGGAGTATTCACAATGAAGTGAGATCAACTGTTTACAACGTCCTGAAGGACACAGAGTTGACCCAGGTTGCAGATTAATGGCTTTTTGTTCTCTGTGTGGGAAGGTCATAGGAGATCTCAGATCATAGCAGGTCTGAGACCATAGAAGGGTCTTAGTTTCAACAAAAAGGTAAACCAGAGAAAAAAACTTCTGGACACGGACTCTGTAACTTAACTGCAAAATAAGCACACAAGTGGTTTTGCCACCACTTATAGAAGTCTACTAATACTGTGTTAAAAAAGAGTCTTGACTGGAAGATTCTCCTAAAATTGTTAAAAACCCACCACACTCTTAAATTACAGCTTCAGATGGCCAAGATTCTAACAAAATAAATTATTTTTAACCCAGGGTACCTTCAAAAGCCGTGAATGTCACTGTGATTCCCTTGTTGTGGAGACAGGTGAGGAGTGGGTTTCTGAAGTCAATGTTATGCCCTAACAGACTTACATTCATTGCAGGTACAGTCTTTTGCTGAAGTACATAAGCAAGCTTTGGGAAAGAGCCATCCTGTGGAGGTGTCCTCAGGCCAGCAGTAATTAGCTCCCCTAAGAATCCTGCAGCCACGAGGTGCAGTTAGCATAAGGTAATGTACTGCACTTTGAAGATGTAAAAGCATTTCAAAGAGCTCATTGGTACCAGATTATCCACTACACTGGGACTTCTGCATTACTGTTTTCAACTCTTACTACAGAATTATAAATAGATATTCAGACAAATTTGTAAGTTATTTTTGATAACCACTTATTATGCTTATTACTTGAAACTCCAAAACATAACTTTTCACTAGGAATGTCTCTTTTGTGTAAGGAAACAAAAGTTTGTTTCCATTTATTAAGGAGCCTGAAAATCTGTCCATTTTTCTTTTTCCACTTGTTTGCTCCTTAAAAAAAGTTTGTGTTCAGTATAAAAGAACAGAATTCTGAGAAGTTACTCATTTTTTCTTCCTCAATTATACTGCAAGATTCAATGAAAAAAAACCCAACAAACCACAGAAGGATTTTGCCAGCTTTTGATAACAGGACAACAGAACAGAAATGTAAGATGCAAAAGGCTTTCTTTTCCTCCAAAAGCTCGAGATTAACATGAAAGTGATAATCAAAAGCCAAGTTGAAGGGGAGTCACATAGACATCAGGAAAAATCTTTTTCTCAAGGAAGATGATGCTGCTCAGGGACAGGTTGTTCAACGAGAACACCTCAGAGGGGTTCAAGACAGCAAAACAAGGCCAGGACGGGCTGGACGAAGTTCCAGTAACAGCACCACCTCAAGTGGGGCCTGGAGTTGATAATTCCCAGAACTTTCCAAGGAAAAGATCTCCTACTGCAATTACTGAAACTATTGATGAAACTACCCAAGAATAACCAAAGAAAAGAGATTATAGGATTTTTATAAAAAGGTTAAATATGGTAAACTACCAAAATATAGAAATAAGGCCAAATATTGAAATTCTAATGCAAAAAGAGCAAAGCTTCAAATAAGGAAACATATGCATTCCTCAAAACCACACTATAGTTTTGGGCTTTTCACTGAGCTGTGCATGCTAAATGGAAGCTAACAAGGGACCCACACCTTTTCTTCCTTTCAAGTCATCCTAACAGGAATCAGATACATTTACTTCATCACAGCAAGAGTCTGTGGACAGATAAAGTATTTTAATAAAAGTTACCCATATCATATGTCATCTGCATTTCAAAAACAAACATGTAATTTTATACAACAGAAATTCTTTAGAGATAGGTACTATCACTTCAACATACTTTTCTTTATATAAGATTTTCCTTCCCAAAATTTCACCCTCAAGACTTCAAACTGTAACAAGAAATTTTCTTTTATTCTCCCTGTTCAGCACTGTTTATACTCAGGCATTCAACTCAACGTTTTACACTAGCAGGGTTTGTAACTGGTTGGATGAGCTGCTTGTCCTGCAGGTAAAAACTTAAAATATACTAAATTCCTCTCTAATACTTGGATCAGTGTATTCCCAACAGGCAAGAAACTGATACTTTATTCTATTGTCCTGAGAGCACACCTTATTGTAGACAAGCTAAGGAGAGAAGCCAGCATCAAACCCAGCATCCCTTCCTCATAAGCACATGTGCAACCACCTTATAAGATTGTTCTACTTCTTTAATGAATGAATAGATCATGATTCCACTACAGTTTCAGACACAGCAATTTCAAGTGACTCAGTTTTGGTGTAAGGGGAAGAATTGGCTCAGGCTGCAACTGCTCATAATTTTAAAATTGAGATTTATGGTCCATCTTGTGTAAAGGCCAATATTAAAAACATCACATCTGTAGCAATAATATTGTACTTGCACAGGGATTTTCCCACATTTTTGGACTGGAACCTCAAAGAGACTGATGTTTGAATCATGGTAATTTCACTATGAAACCAAAAAAATGAGACTTACATTAACCTGACTCAGAATTCAGTGCCCATATCAGTTTCCTACATGAAACAAGTGACCATCTGCTCCACTTGCCCACGAGCAATACTAATATCTTCTCTCTTTGCCACCCTATTCATCCTCCCTCCCCCACTCCCTGCTTAGCTTTAAATCCTCCTCTTCATATAACATGATCCACCTATTTTTAACTCATGTCTTCCAATTTTCTGCTTGGCTGCTCACCTCATCAACATATGGTAGATCTGCTCACTGGTGGTACCAACCTCCTGCCTGGGACCATTTAGGAACGATCTTGTAGCTGGCACAGTCATTTACTTGTCTTAAAGGCATTTACAGAATGTCACCTCCTCAGAATATGGCCACAGAAGAAGCTGTAGCCAGAACTACTTAAAGCTCTTGGTCTTAAATTTGTTCACTCTGTAGTGGGTCATAATTTCAAAAGTTAAAATAAAGCTTGATGTTAAGTCTGGCATTATCATTCTAATCATCCCATTCTGATCTTGAAGCTTCCATTTGATCTGGAAATTTCTCTTATATTGAAAAGTAGGGATTTATGAGAACAAGAAAATCTTTAGTACTTATATTTTTTCCCCCTCCAAAAAAAGAGGAAAGATTCATTTCTACTCTTAATTTCTTCTACTCTTAATTTATTTGGAAAACTAGATTCCCTCTCTCAGATGTTCAGTGAGAAAAGTGCACATAATGAGTGTTCTCCTATTAAAAATTAAAATGTGAGAATATTTCTGAGTTTAGAGGGTATTATTGCTGAAGTTTGAGTCTCTAGTGGTTCTCTTACAACTGTTCTAAAACGATTCTGGGTTTCATATAAAGTATAAAGTCCTTCTTGTACATAAGCCAAGAAACAATGTGGAGCTGCTCATCTGAGATTTTCTAATTGTTCTTATACCAGCAGCACAGGAATTCATGTAGATAGGTTTGTCATAATACCTTATTGGTATTTTTTTATTTAACAATTGCCTCTTGAAGCTAAGCAAACCCTGGAGAAGAATAAAGCCATGGTGAATACAGATGCAACACTAATTAACAGACAGGCTAAATATGAGTGTTTTAGTAAGAATTTTTTAAAAAATGTATTGGCATGTCAAGCAGCCAGGAAATACTTGGAAAATCAAGTTTTATTTCCTTGAAAATTTGACACTCTGCATTGGAATACATTGAGCTGAAATGCTGGGCAGCAAATTAAAATTAGGACCCCGTGTTGCCCCTATGCATTATTTCCATTATTGATGCTTACCTCAGCTGCCCTCTGGGTAGACTGCAGAATTTGGACAAATTTATAAACTTACCAGTAATTTCTAGGCTCTAAAATACTGCAATAAAAAGTACTAGCAGCAGTCATCTGGAACAGTTTACTAATTAAGCAGCCCAATTTAATTATTAAAGACATAGTAGTTCTAACACTGCTGTCTCATGTTTGTAAGCAAAACAAAGGAAACATCAGCAACAGATGTACTTTGACATGTTCTAATACTCTGAAGGATGCCAAACCATGTGTATATAAGAAATGGCTAGACAAACTCTTCTGAGCTACTCTACAGGAAAAAAAAAAGTGAGTAAACTCAAAAGATAAATGAAAACAACTGGTTCCACTACAACATTGTCTCAAGATATCTGATATTGTTGTCCTCAAGTAACTAGGAGCTTAAACTTATCCTGGCTCAGAGGTGAGGTCTGGAGGTAGATACAGAGATTTTATTAATCCTCCCCCAGTACTGCTTTTACTGGGCTAATATTAGTTCTTTTTCTCCATCATGTGGTGTCCTTAGGGTCAGGCTGTACCTAACCCAAATATCACCTAGAAAGGAAGCTATAATAGAGATGATTGATTTGTCTTTATCTAGTTAATTACTACATCCCACACTCACTTTCTTTTATTTTTGCAATTTCCTGAACCAAAAGAATGAATTATTATTGCCAAAGGAAAAGGAGAAGAAGAAAGGGAGGGGTAGAGAGAGAGGAGAGGGAACCTTCATTTGTCTGCATTTCTCTGTATCTCAACTTCTGCTTTGCATTCAGATAGATTTGGTGCTAAAAAATCCTCATTAATAAATAAAAGCAACCTTCTAACTCTGTATTGCTTTTGGTCCTGAAGAACATCAAAAAAGACTGTGCAAACCTGAAGTAAAATGCAATCAATTACCAAGCTCTGGGGATTTTTTCACCACAGCAATTGATTTAACTTCACCACTGCAGCCACCTCTCATTGGAAACACATCAGCTATTTAAGAGCACACTCATAAAACAAGGTAACAAATTACCTCAACATTTCCTAGGGAATAACCTTTCAGTCTTTCACTAGAAGAAGACAGGCCAAAAATCACCTTTTCTTTTTTTTCACTTCAGTTCATATGATCTGTACTATACTTACAAGAAATGTATTATAAAAGGCACTCCAACTGAAGATTTCATACACTAGAATATATGGCTTAGGTTTCAGTAAATAGATAATAGGATCTTTAATGACTGCACACAACAAGGACTGGGAGCTGTCACATCAAACTACATATCTACTTAACAGCCTGACAGGAAATAGATTTCAGTGAGAAAAACGACTCAATTCACAAATGCAGGGTTTCCAGCAGTGAAGATATTCTATCCATGTGGGATCCCAGAGGGAGGATATACAGGAATTTGAGGACTGACATTTATTTTGACAAAACAGAGAGTCTTCATTCGACAAGGGGCACTACCTAAAAAGGGAAGGAGACACTGTCTAAAATATCTTATCCAAAGTAACTTGTTTATTTCTGGGTCTTGCCACATATTTTTTATTCTGTCAAATGGGAAAGTGATTCCTTTTCTTCTCTTGGGCTAGGGCCACATCTTACTTTTACTGTGTATCTTAAGAGACAACTCTCTCTGTTGACGCTGGTGCCCTTCAGACACTTCCCATACTAGCAATAAGCAAATGATATTAACCTGTTTTCAAAAGTGTTGAAAAATCTGGAATTACCATTATAACTCAGCAAGACACTGTGATGTTTTTCACTGTGGTGTTGGTTTTGAAAAGCTACATAACATCATACAGAAGTGAAATAACTTCATTTTCACCACCAATTCCTCTTTTCAACATTATTCAGCATGTGGATCATCTGTCTTGTATTCCCATGATCAGATATTGAAACTTAGCTTTAAAACTTAACTTTTCTCACAAGCCATAATGCCAGGGACTAGAATCTTTGTCATGACACAGGGTTTTGTCAGGGAAATCCAGCAAGGTGAAATCATTCAAGCAAACACAATTATACAGAGGAGCATAAAAAAGTCATCATATACCCAGCTGGACAATACAGGAGCCCCAAGTGCTGAGTAGCAGCTGCCATTCTGATGGAAGTGCTCGTTAAAAGCTGCCAGCATTCATGCAGTAAGCTGGAAATGCCTGACTCTAGGCCAGAAATTAAATAAAATAGGCCAGAAATTGCTAAGTGTCAAGAACACGAAGTGCAGACCACCAGCAGCACTTTAAAGCTCCTATGATTCCTGAAGATCTGTTTGGAATGGTATTCCTCTTGAAATCTGTCAGCCCATGGCCCTGCCTGACCTCTGCTGCTGCTTGTGTAGAGTCAGCTGTGCAGGTGTAAAATAGCATTTCCCTTGCTTGTAACCAGAACGCAAAAAGGATTATAAATATTGAAGTAGATTCCCAGATCCCAGTGTCTCAGAACAAGTGGGAACATGACAGTGCACAAGTCTGGCTAAAAGCACACAAGGACTGTACAGGCATCACAACCTCTCAGGATAACAATCTGCACTGGCTTTGGCAACAATGACCCACTCAGGTTTTATTTTCTCCCCCTCAAATCAGAATTGTTCTCAAATCAGCAGTGTTCTGAACAGTACAATTTGAAATTTAATTCAATCTTTATTTGATATTTATCAACATATAAAAAGAGTTGTCTTCACTAAGGCAATTTTTGAAGGTTTTTCGTGGTTTGTTTTCATTTCTTCTTTTTTTTGCATCCAAACCTGTAATACAGTTCTGGTGTTCAAAAATCCTCGGAGATTTTGTCATCTTAATTCTTGAAAAATAAAAAAAAATTGTATTGATGTGTACTCTAGATACCTCATCATTTAAAGAATAATTTTACTGATGACTGAAAATATCATGACTGATATTTTTTAACTTTGCTGATGATACTACATTTTCATATAGCAGCTGAATACCCTGTATGTATATAGGACATACCCAAGCACTCAAAAAAGGAAATTAGGGTGGTATAAAAGGTGGCATTTCTATAAGTAGAAATAAAAAAGTATGACAAACTAGTGAGAGTCACTGAAAGACATTTGGCAGCACTGGTTATGTCTGAAAATGATCCAGCTGCCATCTTATTTTAGACAGTCACAGGAATCTGACTGACTTTGATCTAAGAAACTGTCATCAAAGAGATCTGAAAATATGATAAAATACAGAGAAATTAATTGTTCAAACCCAACCAAAGTTCAACTTGGATATTTGGGGGACACAGCAGAATAACTGACTGGCATAAAGTAACCAGAAAAGTTAAATTGCTCAAGGTATTACTGGATTGCTCTGTCACCCAGTTTGCACACATGAACATTTTGGTCACTGTACTGTTATTCATTTTTTTTCCAGTCAACAGATAAAATGGACTCAGCACTTTTGGATTATCTTTTTTCCTCACTTGCAAACATTGTATTTTCAAAAGAATCGTTTCCATTTTTTTCTGCTAAACATCTTCACCTCCCAGTAACATTTCTATTTACATGTACTCAAGCGTCTGAGTTCTGCTGAAAGGCAGCAGACTCTTCAAAGAAACTCCCACATTTATTTTATGGAAAATACCTCTGAATACACAGTCCAAAAGGCTTAAATCACTTCTGGGACTGAGAGACAACACTGTAGCCTCACGTTTTCCCTGTGGCTGTTTCCTAAGTGTGGAAGTTGTGGTGCCCATGTCTGTAAGTCATTTACACAGCTTTGAAAACGTTACCTGAGATCCTCTATCCATTGCTCAGCTCCAAAGAATTCCCTGCCTTCTCATAAAATTTCTTTCACATCTATGACTTCCAATTAAACTTATACTAAACAAGTTTACAGAATATATTGCTACTTTAAAATTATTGAATTCCTCTTTTCGTTTCATGCTCCCTCAAGGAAGATTTTAAAGAGTGTACTTACTTACAACATTTTGCAATTTCTTGGGCATGTTGGGTTTTGAAAGTGATCAAGTTTCAATTACCAATTATGACCTTGTAGGACCTCAATAATTACCACAATTCTCAGAGGGTGCTTATTAAACTTTTAGTGGTTTTTCCTCTTATTTAAAAAACTTTATTCCTTTTGCACAAAAAAAAAAAAAATTCTAGATGATTTCAAAAGGACTATTTATGCTTAAAGCTACTTACTGATGATAAAAGAGTATTACTTTTTGCTCATATTTTATTTTTCCATATTTGCAGCTATTTAATATTCTGCCCTATCTTTCTATGTACTAAATACTTTGCAGCTTTTAGAAAATTTATTATAATATAGCTTGACGTTATTTTTTAACAGTTTTTAACAGTTCTCATATTCCTTTCTGCTGACATAAGATGTAATTTTAATCCTTAATTTTATTGAAATAAGTGTTATTTTTTTTCTTCCCCTATATCATAATCACCTCTAACATCTCACAGTAAACAGCAGGTGGTTCTAATCAATCTCCTTCCATCCATTACTATTCCCATGAATGTTTTTTAAAAGTTCGGTGGGTTTGGAACTATACATTGTATAAAACTGTCACGTAGTTTTCATTTCTGATGATCCATTATCACAAGATACCAGATGTTCACTACTTCTTCTTAATTACCATATCTAGGGCTTATGTTTTAGAACTAACTGAGATAATCTTTGAGATAATCATTGATCTGAGTATTTTCTTCCAACACTGGGAGGACACAATACTACATTACCTCAAGTTATGCTCGCACAATATTTAGTAACTGGTCATAGAAAAAGCAATTTGATTGTTTGAGCAGCAAAAAGAAGTCTGCAAAAGCTGCTTTTTCCATACATTCCTCAACCTCCTGTAGTCCATAGGACTACTCAAGTGCTATGAGTGTTGAAGAACTACCTTCTTAAACCAGGGAAAACAAGTTTTGTCAGGTAGGAAAAAATATATGTACAAGCAAATATAGTGCTTAGTCCTGAGGGTATCTTATTTTAAATATTAATTCTTCCCCCTATATCCTCACAGCTCTTACCAGAAAGTACAAAATTTTTGAACCAACATTCTGTTGGTAGAATAACCTGTCTGCTGTCCAAAAAATATTTCTTTACAAAAACTAGAATTAAGAATTTTTTCAAAAATTTTAAATTTGATTTTTCTTCCAATAAGTATTTCTCACAATAGTGGATACTGTGGCCAGCATGTTGCTTACAGCCTGATTTGCTAAGCCCATGCTGCTGGTATCACACCAGAGAAAGCCTCTTTCCAGAGAGTATTGTCTATCCTGACAGCCTAGGAAAGAGGTGCTTAACAAGTCCCCCTGGATTCTGCAGCTCACAGGTCATTTGGACCAAAGTCTCTCACAGTGATCACTTTCTTTACCAAGACTTGCAGAATTTTCAGACTGGCACTCCACAGCAATGTTAATGTTATGGATTTAAAAAAAAAATTAGTTTGAAGCAGATTTAAGAGTTAAAAGCATGTTCAGCAGTGCTATTTTTACATTGCCAAGTAAGCATAAAACTCTGCTTTAACTTCTGAGGAAAAGAAGTCGAGAGAAGAGCTCATCTTCAATGGGAGAGGGAATGTCTGTCTCTAGAGACTGTTCTGCTTCATCTAGAGCCATCCAGAAAACACAGTGTACCAACCAGTTCAGTGCCACTGAGGGCTAAAAGGATGAACAGGCAGGTTTATATTGCAAACTGAGACTGAACCTGGCAGTTTGGAAGCCTGGCTTCCTTTCCTTGCCAAGCTCTCTCTAACCTTAGCTGTGCACTGCTTCACCAGTCCTTGGGGTTTGTCTTACTCTGCATTATTATTTGGAATGGCACTGATACAGGAGTGCACACACTGGAACCTTCCAAGGAAACTTTTGAAATATTTAATTGGCAAAAATAATACATACTTCATTGTTTAACATTTGACCTACTGCAAAAAAACCTCACCTTTGTTTTCTATGAAGTCAGTTGTCTCTAACACAGAGCCATACCTTAGGGTTTGCTTTTGTGATTAGATTTTCAATGCAACTTTTCTAACAGGGTATTTCAATTATAGTTGTGAAGTTCCCAATCAGAAGTCAGAAATGTGTTTATTTGCAAGAATTTAACAGGTGAATAGTCAAAGATTATTCAGAAGTAAAAGTTTTAGACTAGCTAGCATAGAAAACAAATATTTTTTCTTTGAAAGAAAAATATCACCTATTCAAATAGACAATCTTGTATTCAACACTCTCAAAAGAAATTTTTCAGAGGGTTTAAATTGACATAGATTCACAGAAACCAGCATGCTTTGCAAGTCTACAAGCTGGCGTTCTAATCTGTCCTTATCCAAGTGACTTCTTAAAACAATTTTACAGCTCTGATATGGTTCTGAATCATTATTTTCCAGGCATTCAGACACTGTCAGAATTCAATGGCTTCCCGCCATTCTAATAGCTCAAATTTCATGACAGTTCTTCAAAATTGGATCCCAAATTACTCAAAACTGCAAAAACTGTCGCCTGTATTTTCGAATCTACACACAAAGTTCCTCCCTGATTTATGTATTTCTTAACTCTACTGCAGATACTTGAGAGCTAAGTCTGCTGTAGCTTGCACTAATATGGATGATCTCACCACATCCTTCACGTACAGATTCTTCAACAGCTTCACCAAGCACTGTCATGGCTTCAAGTCTTGCAACAGGAACCATTCTGCTATCACCATCTTTCTGCTTCACAGTTTTAAGTATTTCTATCTTATGATAGAAATGGTGATGCTAGAATGATTTTTTGCTTTTTCTTTTATACCCCTCTTACATTCTCTTTTATAGTTTTATGTATTCATAGTGCTTTTAGCCTACATATCTGTAACTTTCCAAGTCTGATAGCTCAGACCCACTGCACAGTTAAACCAGGAGACCAAACAGTCTGGAAGCCCCAGACACCAAGGTCCTCTCCAAAACATATTTTTGTAAACTGAGATAGGTCCATCCAGGGGAAGGTTCCTCAGAATGAGGGGTTCACTTGAGCCTCTCATTGGGGAATCTTTGATAAATATGTTAATTTTGCAAGGCCTATAAGTATGTGACAGGGTGCATGCATTTTTGGGGCATTCCACGTGGACAAAGTGCTGTACCCAAGGATCCTGAAATAAATACCAAGGTAAAAACCCTTTTCCCCCATAAACCGTGTTTTGGTTTTAATTTTAATTTTAAGACCAGGGAAAGGCAACAATGGGAGGGATTATTCAGACTAAGCTCTTCTCTGCAGCAATACTAGATCGCTATCATTCAATAACACAGTTCTGTCCTGTGTATCTGAAGCCATCAATACTGTTTTCCTGGGATGAGGTTTTTGCTCATCACTTCCAGCTAAGTGAAATTACTGGTTTGGCATAAAGTCTCTAAAGAGTGCCTCACAAACCCTCCAAAAAGGGACATGCCTGAGACAAGCCTGAAAATGGGGCAGGTTTTTCAAAAGCAGGACTGTTGCAGGTAGAGCTGCAGAGAACTTGCAGTGCTGCTGGCCTGTAGGCAGAGACAGATTGCACTAATTTAGACAGCTCCTTGGGGCTTTCAGAATTATTCCATGGGCCATTCCATGGGTGTGAGTTATGAGCTGCAACTCTTTGAAGAACAGCATTGAATTTCACCTCAATGTGTAGGCTCTGCAGCCTGATATACATCATGTTGACAGAGCCACTTCTTTCACATCAGAGCTCTGTTGTTCAAGCCAGTGAATTCAGAACTTAGTCAGGTTAGTATCTGGGGCTAGTCCCTAATTTTCTGAATTTGGTAGGCATATCTAATATAATTCAGATCAAGCTTTTATTCAGATTTCTATGCTTTTATTTCCTACACTATCTTCTTATACTTTTATGTTTCAACCACCAATAAATTACCTATTGTAAAGAAAAATCCTACTGATGGATCATTACTTAGTTCACAAAGCTGATGCTCAATTCCAGGATATGAATATTCAGGACTAGATAGTGAACAAGCCTCAGCAGGGAAGAAAAAAGATGAGGAAGAAGTCTTTACTGGACACATTATCCTAGCCTTTTTCTGCATGTTTTAGCTTTTCATTCTAGCTCCTTCCACTTTTTCATAAGCTCATATTTAATTTTTTCCTTTTTTGCACACTGATCAAACACTCACAGTTAGTCTTTCATACAGAACAATATTGCAGTCACATTTTTCATAAAACCATTGCCATTGGAATAAGCAATGGTGATTTCTCTTACTAGAGCATGTTTCAGTTAATATCAGAAAAGACCAACTAATGAACCCAAGGAACAAAAAAGTTACCATCAGATTAGATCTCTGATTTCTTCTGATCCAAAATGTTCCTTCAGATAACATTGGAGGTGCGTAAACATTCTTTTAATGACTCTTCAAGTCATTAAAAAAAAGGAACCAATTATTTCTTCTACCAATAAGCCTTCATTGAGGATAAAATACTTTCTAATTTGATACAAATGTTCAAAGATAGATGCTGCAAGGCATTCTGGACAATAGCAGTCACAGCTCCACAGACCCTTGCTAATTATGGACTTGGTACCAAGATTTCCTCAAATGAAAAAACAAAGGAGCTGCATCCTTGTCTAGTTTGGCCTGCAGAGTGAGAAGTCATTAGAGAATGGTGAGAGGCTCAGAAGCACTTTGCAGCTTGGCTAATCCTTCAGGGGAATGGTGAAAGGCTGCACAGAGTACCATATTCCCAATGGCCTCCCAAAAGGCCTTCCAGGAAAAGTGTGGAAGTGAATGATTTTGCACAGGCGCCACCAATATTGTGCAGAAATGTTCATATTCTGGATCTTACTCCAATTCCCTAATAAATTTGCTCCTGCAACTGTCCAATCCTGGATCACTCCTGTGAAAAAGCCCCCATTTGCAATCCTGGTTTTGAGCAGCCTTAGAACTTTGTGTATCCGAGAAGGTGACAAAAAACACTTGGACTGTGCAAGGGCAAGATCTTCCTCATCTTTCAAAATTGCCAATCAGCAATACCCAGCAAAAAGATGAAGTCTCAAGTCCATCATTTTGTTTCAAATTGGTTTGTTTCCTCTTCCTTTTTGAGTTTCACAGGGCTTTGAAAATTCAAAGCCATACTTTGAGCTCCCATGTCGTCCACAGAAATTGAAAAGCCTGACACACAGCACCAGATGCATTATATTTCAGGACATTTGGTTTGTGGGATGCATTACAAGCCAGATGCACTATTTTTCAATATCTTGTCTCACCTTTTTGCTTCATTTCACATGGTACTTCACTAGGCATTACATCAGCATTTTTCTCCTTTTCTTCTTTTGCAGTTTGGGAAACTGAGATAAAGCTAATTCAGAACATGTTCAGCTACCAGGATGGATTTTATTAAGGTTTTTGTAGACAACTTGCAACTACTGCTATTGTTATAAATTATTTCTTCTGCTTTATCTTTTACTGAAGTATTGTAAATTCTTTAGTACACTAAAGTACGAAAATCAGCTGCTAGATTAATATACCAGAGTAAGAATACACCAATTTTTACAAAATTAATAATTTCTAGACTTGGTGTAAAAGTATATATTATCTTGCTTCCATGGAATTTTGTTAGCTGTTATATTTTTGCTATCAAGACCATATCTGATAATTATTCCTTCCTCGTCCCTCCCCAAAAATAAGTTTATGTTCCAATTATTGTGACTGGCTCTTACAAGCACAATAAGAAGCTTTCCCCCTAAAATAATAATTCCTTAAAACTTAAAGTTAACTAATACCTAAAAAAGCCCATAATTTCTAAATTCAAAACAGTGGAAATACAGTTCAGTATGAAAAATCTATTCAAGCACACATTTTCCTGGAAGACTTTATTCCTCCCATTTCTCCAATTTCTGTGTATAACTAGAATCTGAGGCAGAACTAGAGCAAAACCACTTTGATTGTACTTTAATACTTCTCAAAGAAATTTTGTCAGACACAACTTGTTAGTCAGAGTCCTCTCCTTGCAAATCAATAATAGAGGTTGCAGTATTCAAAGCACAAAAGGACTGGAAATTGGCTTTCTTGGCAAAAATATGCTTCTGAGTCAGCCCTCAGCCTCTCTTTTCAAGACAATGCTCCTTTGCTTCAAGTACTGTACTCTGCCACTTCCAGAGCAGCGACTCTGCTCAATCCATCTCCTGCCACAGCGTGTATTCAACTCCCACAGCTTCATTAGAACAAGATTTCTTTTTATTCATGTTATAAAATGACTAATTTCCTTATGGATTTAGATCTACATTTTGTGACAAATACTTATTTGTAGACTACATGCTAAGCCTAATGATTTTAGGCTGATTTCTTCATTTTCACATTAGAGTCTACTTCTCTCTTTCTAGAACAGGGTGGCTGTGTGAACTTTATTGACTCCAACTAAACCTTATTTGCCTCTGAAAAGCAGGCAAGTTGACCTGGACCTGTCCTCCATCACTAATTAACTCTAGAAAGCTTTTAAATAGCTAGATTGTAACATTTAGTTTAGACATAAATTAATCTTTGCATTTCTCATTAGAAAGCATTCTCTATTCTTTTGTCCTTCGAAGACATTTGTCACTGACTTTGAAGTTTGTCGCACTTTGTATATAATCACTTCCTTTGCTATCCTTTTGTTATTTCATTGGTTTGAAGCTAGTAGCCTGTTCTTCAGCCACCTTTTCTGACCAGGTTAAGCAGTCTGATCTTTTCCTCTATCTGTTGAAATTTAAGCAGGTAATTGAAGAAAGTATATGAAGTATATGAAGAAATCCAATATAGTAGATTCCCCCTCGTCCTTCCCCTTGTCTTAAATTACGTTCCTAGACAGGGTCTTCTATTTCTCATCCATTCTCCTCCCCTCAAGGGAGGTTGTGGTTCAGCTGTAGAGAGAATTGGCAGAGAATTTCAGGAGGTGGCCTGGCACCAGTCAGGGACACCAAAATCTACACAAGGCCTCTCCAGAAAAGTTCTGTGCACCTTTGCAAGGCACAAATCACTTCTAACTTGTATTTCTATTGCTTGGGTTGAAACACTACCTTCCTTTCCCTTGCAAGGTCAGAGTGGTTTAAGCAGCTGTGATTTAGATCTAACAGCTGTAATAATTTCTTCTTGCTGAGAGTCCAAAGACGCACAGGCAGTTAATTAGGGTGGGAAACTCAGATGGTCCAGATTTCAGATTCTATACATCTTGTCTCCAATCTCCCTTGTTCTGGTTCATTAGTAGTTCATATGAGATTTCAGGCTTGTTGCAATTTATGTTTCACTGCACTCCTCCTATGGACCCTGCCAGCTCTGCCTACCTCAAGAATTTCTGTTAATGAGACGGACAATTCATCTGCCATCCCACCCTCCTCAGTCCTTTAGCTCTCAACTGCAAATTAAAATGAAAATTATTCCTAAGCATTCTGCTTGACAGAGAGAGGAGCTTTTGAGAGATATGAGAACTAACATACCAAAGCTTTTTTAGGAAACAGTAAGACTTTCCATCTTTCAAAGACATTTTGCAGGATTTTCTCTCTCACCTCTCAAAAGGTCAAGATTTCCAAAGAACCTAGCAAGTAGTATTTTTTTTCACTGAATCTTTTTGTCCTTAAAGAAAAACAAGTCTACAGTTACAGTTTCAAATTGCTATTCTTCTTCACAGCTTGTTATACAGAAGAAACCAAGGACTGTTTCTACATACTTGAAAGGAACCACTGAAATCCTATCAGTGCCGATGGCAGAAGATCAAGCTTTGAGGCCAAGCATTCAACAACCTTTTTAAGCTCTCTGGTGTAACCCCCACTAAGACACAAGATAGGTACAAAGCTTTCAGGGTTCTTTTCAGAGAAAGGAACAGCACAACTAAACTAGAAACATAGCTTATCTTGCAGTCATATGTCAAATATTGGGAAAAGGGCAGGGAATACCATAGCTTACAGCTAGGTGCCTAATTCAGGTCTCTTCTGTTAAAAAAAGAAAAAAAAAGAAAAGGAAAAAAAAAAGATAGTGCCACCAAAGGGCGAGCAATAGATTAACAGCCTGACCATCACATGGGCCATCATGTTCAATTGTAAAAATACTTAATTCAAAACAGGGTCTTCAGCCTAGCCAGTAGGAATTTCATTTCCTAGAAAGGAAATCAAGACATCCTGGGTTTTAAAACAGATTAAGTGGTAGGTTTTCCACCCAGTTGCACCAAAACACCATTTTTGCTGCATGCAAAGCACTTGAACAGCTGTATGTTCCAGGCCTTGATGGCTCTGGGGCTAAAAGTTTTGATACATTAAATTAGTTGCCTGTTGCCTACCTTGACTTCCAACCAGCTCAAAATCCCCACTGTTTTGAGCTGCACATATCATCTTGAATGAGAAGGAGCCATTTCTTTCCACCTCAGTCTCCCTAACCAGACACAGGTTATTCAGAAGTAAATATCTCTCATAACAAACCTACAAAATGACACACAAAATTACTCATTCTGAAATACCTTTAATCAGTGGATATCCATTCTTTCATTAACTAGTAGAATTGCTAAAAATGATGTAGTGAATATACACGATTAGCAAGATGAAGAAAGTCCCCTTCACATAATTTTTGGAGCACATCAGCTGGTTATTGCTTTTTCCCATTCAGCCTTGACCACGGTGAGAACTTGTTGGTTGTCATGGCAATAGAAACACTCAGGTGGTAGGAAAGAGAAATTAGCAGATTCCAGTTGAAACTGCTCTGGTAGGGTGTGTGCTTGGGAAGATTCATATGCCAGGCAAAGATTGATAGTATTTATATTTTGATGTCGTTGAATCCTTTGAAAAATCAGTCAGTATGATAAATGTGAGTTTTTCATTATCTGCTATAATTTTATCCAGCTGTCTTTTGCCAGGATACACCAGTGACTGACTAAATACGTTTTTAAAAGTTATTCTGGTAAAATAAATAGGAAGGAAATTAAGTATGATTTCTTTTCCCAAAGCCATTGCAAAAAAACCCCATTGACAGCCAAATAGTAATGTATAGCTAATTTTGCAGGAGGCTCTTTGACATTACTCTGTATGTATCAGAGAGTTAAACTTACTTCTACAAGCAGAGCAGAGTAATACTGTTACTTCAGAAAGTCTTTGGAGCTTTTAATAAAGCCAGCTTGAAGCTATAAAAGTTGGGATAACTTGCATCTGGCCTTTATCGTCAGAGCATTTCATTTAAAAAATCCATGTGTGATCATATGCCAGTAGCCATTTCCTGGCTTAGGACATACATATTATTTTTTATTGTAGAAATTTTACTGTTTAAGTTTTTACTTTCACTGATATAAAACAATTAGAAGTAAGCTGGTCTGGTTTTTTTTGGTTTTGGAGGGGTTTTTGGGAGGAAGGGTGGTGTTGTTATTTCTTTGGATGGGTTTTATGTATGTGAGAAAAGGCAAGCAAGAAAAATCCAGCTCTTTTCAGTGAAGACTTCAGAAGAAGTCCTCATGACAAGCTCAACTACACCTAAACAATTCTTGACAGATCCTTGCCTAGTGTATTCTTCACCATCCCCACTGATGGGGACTACACAGCCTTCCTAGGAAATCCCTTCCAGTGTTAACAATCCTTACAGCTGGGAAATCAATCTTAATATCTAACCTTCAATTTTCATGCTGTAGTTGCCATCCTTTCCTCTTACACACAATGAATATGGAGATTGATGTGTTCTCCTCCGGCCTGCAGTAATCTTTAACATTTGATGACTGTTACTATGTCTGTTCTTAGTGAGGATCCATTTAAAGAAAAAAAACAAAAAACCAAAAAAACCAAAGTAAATTTATCTCTGGTCATGTGTTTATGCCACCCACAAACTCCCCTTGGATAACACCACTATTCTTTCCTGGCTCAGCTGTGAAGGGAAGTACATAAAACCAGTTGAAGTTAAGAGCAAGTGCTCTTCCAAGTGGGGCAAGATAAGAGCAATCTCATGGCATTCATGAGTCAGCCTGAACTGACAGGAGATAGCTCTGATGGTTCCAGTAAAGCAGCTGTTCATGAACTTGTCTAAACAAAACAGCTTAAAGCTTGTAAGTGTTTCTCAAAGATCTTGTCTTTTAACATTCTTCTTCCTATTTCCTTTCTACAAAGTAAACTTTTCCTCTTAAATTGCAGTCTGGTACCAGCGCCTGGAGATAATATTGAAACTTCTGTTAAGATGTTAAAAATAGTACAAAGTATTCTACACCCTTTACACCTTGTTATTTGCCTTCCTCCTCTTTACAACAGAATGATAGATTCAATGAAAGTGCTGCTACTCTGCAGCTGATTATCAGTATTGTAAAAAGCACAATACTTTGCACTTAGCTTCACAGAACTGCCTTCCATTTTTTAGGTCTCGGTTTTACTGGTAGTTTTTTTCATTTCCTTCTTGTCCACACTATTTTCAATTCTACTCTTGTCTTCTAATTTGCTTGCAGCCCTTCCCAGTTTGGAGCCAAGCAGTGAAGGCTCTATAAAGTGCTCAGCAATTACACTGCCCACGTGGTGCTCAATTCTGCATATCTGGCACAACAGGGCTTGCAGACTCATCTTGCTGCTATTAGATATGGCCCTAATTATATTATGGAACAGGCAGAATGAAAAGCCAAATAATTTAATAATCCTGAAAACAACACTGCCTTCTAAGTCCAAAGGGAGTAGCATGGTCACCCTTGAAAACAGGCAGCTTGTATGGAAAATAAAATGTGCATTTTTTGCTTTGAAAGAGGGCATTTAATTCTGACCCTCATGAGCAAGCCCAGCAACAGCATTCTGTGATTTTTTTTTCATTTGTTTTATAGTAGTTTCTCTTATTTCATGTGTTGTTGCAATATTTGGAAAACAAAATTATCTAAGGCAGTTGGAGTAGATGATCATTGTATGTCCCTTCCAACTGAAATAGTCTGTTCTATTCTGTCTATTCTATTCTGCATCTACACAATCAATCACATGTTACTGCTCCTTCAGGCAATGTTACCTTGTACTTGTATCTTGACTGTATTTTTATGTCATTTTAATGGGTGACCTGGCATTAGTTTAGAACTGGTTACTGTTGCATTTGAAATATTGAAAATTTTGTATTTTTTATCCAAGAATTCTGGATCAGACTTCTGGAACTATATGTGGGGGCAAAGGGTACCACACACTAAGTGTACCACACACATTTTAAAAAAATTTTATGTCTCCTGAGACACAGAAAAAAGAGGAAAAGCCACATGGAAGATTCCAAAAGCAAGTGTTGAGAGAGATAAAGATGTTAATCAATACTAAGTCATCCTTCTCATTCACGTTTTAGAGAAAAAAAAATAATGATTATTAGTGAATATTTCTGTATATTTTGAACACTGGTTTTGAGGCACTGGAGAAAAATAATGAAAGTTGACTCCTCGATTCCCTGTCTGTGATAGCTTAAGGGCAAAACCAAGGTTCTGTGTAAAAGCTGAAATAAAGGCACTGAAATTGACATTAAAGTGCAGATACAGGAATATCCTCATGGATTTTAATACACTTCACTGAAATTGTCTCTGCCTTTCCCTGTGAGGGTAGAATTCAGACACTATAAATTCTACTACCACAGGAAACTCAAGAAAATTGCCCTGTTTCATTTGCTTGGTATCCTATTAATTCAGTTCAGAGAGTAACAGGCTGGAACTCTGGGAGCATCTTCAAAGCTGAACAATTTTAAAGAATTGCGTTGCTTTACAATAGGGGAAATCAAATTAAATTCTGTCTTTCTTCCATTGGTATTGAGTCATAGTTCTCATAGGTGATTAAAAAAACCCAAACAAAACAACTAAGGTAGATATATTGCTATGTTTCCAAAGGCAGCAATATGTGCTAAACATAGAGTCACATATGAATTTCACAGGTATCAGTTAACCACTGCCACTTCACATGGCTCAATCCAGTAAAAGGAATAATATAACCAACCCTTTATATTCTTCATTATACAGATTTTCACTTCCTTTCTTAATCATTCTTCTCGTGCCTCCTGCTTATCACTACTCATTGGATATTTTTGGGCTGCTTTGCTCAACTCTAAGCAGAAATGAACATAGCTGCTAGGTACACCTGCTGACAGTGTTATAGAGAACACTTACAATTCTATTTGTATTTAAATGTTTGCTTTCATTGTTCTTGTGATTACACTGAAAATATATTGCTTTTTGACTACAATATTATGGGATTGGAATGAAGAGGAATACAGACCCAGGGCTCAAAATTCTAATTCCTCCCTACTTTCACTTATATTTTCTTAATGTAAGTTCATTTTTTCATTTCCCTTTTTTTACAATGATAAGTTCTCAATACAGGCAAGCACATTTCTCTCCTACTGCAGAAACATCTTAAGGACTAGTTATATTTCTTTTTGCTCAAGAGGTAATAATGAACACTCATTCTAAACATTTTTAGTCAGCTTATGATGTTTTTGCCAGTGTCTTTTTCCTAAGGGCTCATTAGATTTCAAAGAATAATGATTAATTGCTGAATTTTTTCAACAATATTTTTTCCAATACTGAGCAACGTATGGGTTATTGTATTCATGTTAAGCAAGTAATTCATTAATATGTCACTTGAAGTATCCACCATCCTCATTTACTGTTTCAGGGGTCTAATCTACGCGCATTTCCTTGCCAATGGCTGACCTGTTAATAGCAACATCATCAATGCTGCAAGATTTATTGTTGGCCTATTCTAGAACAGCTTCATTTAAGGATGAATCTACAACAGTGAAGAGTTAATTAGAATGATTGTGCAACTTACTCATCATTCTTCAAGGCAGGGCAAAATAATCAGAAAGCATTTTTTATTTTTCAAAACTACAGCAGCTAGAACAAGATCAATAACGACACATCCTCATGCCTAGATGCTACAACATTCTCAGATGGCAGTCATGCATTCAGCAAACACATTTCATGTGCAACATCAGCAAAGCCTGTCAAGTGTTTAAAGCCATGTTTATGTGTCAGAATGTGTATTTCATTAATTGGAATTCCTTGCAGAACTGGCCACGCTGCTATAGGCATTAAGTACACACACATGCATATCCACAGCATTTCTTTCTGCAATACTGTCCTGATGCTGTCACACAGCACTCTCTCTAGGATCACTTCTGTTCAAAGTCATAGGATATGAATTAATATATTTACCTGGTTTCAGCCTCTAATGATCCGTTTGCAAACTTGTTTTTGAGGTTTTTTCAGTTTTCCTTTTCTATCTGAACCTAGTGCAAATAGGAAACTTGCAGTAATTTATCAAAATGATTTGCATTATTAATATTTTAGGGTTTTTTAAAAGTTGTCCTTCAGCATGGGGTTGATCAGATGGTTATATGGTTATATAATACACTTCTCTTGAAATTCTTATCATAGAGCTATTGAAGCCTTAGTGGCTTAATGGTAAATAAAAGCCAAAGCCTACAGGGAGAGGTGAACATTTGCCTGTAGCAACTCATCTATCTGGGAATGACACAGGAGTTTTCAACCCTGCCACTGGAACACATGAGGGAACACTCATCTCCAGAAGGTTTATTATTCAAAATAAACACTTCACATGCTTCACCTGTGAAATGAAATGTGACTCCTTACAAACCTTGCCTAAAAATTATTTATCAGAGAAGATAGAATTGCCTTTTTCATTTGCCTTTCCAGCTGGAAGGTCTATTTGGTGATGAGCCATATCAGAGAGTAGAGTTGAGGGCTTTTAAGGTGGAAGGTACAGTAAGGTTTGGATAACAACAGAAAAATTGAACTCTCCTCTCTGTTTCCTTATCATAGATTGTCCACTAGTGTGTTTTCCCTCTTTCTCTTCCTGACATACCTACCAGTATAATACATATATTAGAATAATTTAGCCTTACAAAGAGACAGTGGATGGTCACCAAAGACCAGTAGCCTTGATGTTCCTTTGTTCTTACCTTATTAGCAAAGAAATTGAGGCTACATTTCTGTTGCCGACAGTCCCAATTTTTTAACCCTATTTTGTCCTCCTCTGTCTCAACTAATACATCCATAAAGATCTATATTCTGCATGAGGTTATTTACACTGAATCCCCAATAACGTAATTAATTTTCAAGAAAAGCCCTCCCATTATTTCCAGAAATGTAGAATGATTCTTTAAAATGTCAAGTAAATGTGGACAAAATACTCAGTCCAGAAGGCAAGACTTTGCTCTCCATTATAAGACCTTGTGATAAAGAGACAAAGATTTCCTGTGAAGGCAATAACCTAGGTCAGCTAATCCTTGTGAGAGTGAGGGATGCCTTGAATCAAACTAAGATGATAAACTCTGCCACTAACTATTACTCATCAGAGTTCTGTCATTATAAGGAAAAGAGTGATTTTCTTAGTTTCCATTCTCCTCCTGCTTCTCAAGTTACTTCATAAGATGCAGTTATTTTGTACTTAGTTGCCCTGAGATCTCAAGCACTTTGCCTCCAGTTTGTGAACCAAACACTGTTTTTACAGGCTTGCCCCACTTTGTCATTTGTGGTAAGTAGCAGGAGAAAAGTATACAATGAGAGGGAAACACAAAAGGTTTTTCTTTTGTTTTGAGTGTTTGCTTTGGGTCCCCCCCTACCCCCAGAAAAATCCATAACCTATTTTCTTGTCACTGCAGAAGCCACAGCTCTTGGTAACACTCCAATATTCTCACAAAAGGAAGCCTTCTTGTTCTCCTTCTCTGCCTGGTGACTTCTATCACATCTCTGCAAGGTGCTGTTTTGTCTTCTCAGTCCTGAAATTATTCCACTGCTCTACAGCATTGCCCCACTTCTTGCAGACATATCTAGCTAGGGTTTTTGTTCAATTATGGTAGCTTAAGGAACAAAAATCTTAGAAGATTATTGTTCACATAAACCCTGTACATGCTGACATGAGAACTCTGTAAAATAGAGATAAATAACATTTGGTATTGTACTTTTGACATGGCACTTGAGATTTTTATGGACTTTTCAGTCTTAACCATTGATATTAACTGTATTTCAGTTCAACGTATCTTTCCCTTTAAAAACAAGTTCTGGAAAGTATTGTATTACTAATGTAATGAGTCATTTCTCCTGATCTGATGTAATCAAATAAATATCAAAACAAATGTATAGTGTTGCAGAAACCCTTATATTAAAACAAAGTATCAGAAGTGGAAATGTAATATGGCAAAGAGAAATGCCTAGCAAATTATGATTTTCATAAGCTAGATCTTCAAGTCAAATTACTTATTTTATAGAGATTAGAGAAACGCGCCTTGTGCAAATTCCTGATATCATTCAGGTCTCTCTTTTTCAGGAGCAAAATTATAATTGTGTCATCATGACTCAGTGGAAATCCATTTTCTCTAATATTGCCTTCAGTCCCTTGAAATAAAACCTAGCGAAAACCGCTAAGGACAATGTTTCTGTAATGCAAAAGTTCATCCTGAAAATGTTCTTTTTATAACCCTGAGGAGCTGGGGTCTACAAGATGCTGCTGGATCTTGAATACACAGCATTAATCTGTTAATCCATAAATTAATCCATATACAGCTCAATTCAAAGTTCCCTGAGTAAGGAAATTATTAGATTCAATATGATTTATTTTAACTCTTCCAGATATTAATGTATGTTAAGACTGAAAGTTACTTTTGTGAGAGCCCACATATTTTATAATTACTATCTTAAATATGAAAATTAAGAGAAAAGGTATGTCACACCAGTTGGTCATTCCCTTAACAGTCTTGGTCATTTACTGTAACTACCCAAGAGTGCATTTTAATTTTGGCACTCTGGAATTGTGTTGAAAATGTCCTTTTGTTAAAAAAAAAACCCAACCAACCAACCAAAAAAAAACCAAAAACAAAAAACGAAAAACCAAGGCATTTTATTAATTCGCTATATAGATTTTAGTACTGAGTATTTCTAGGCCAAAGCATTTTATTTAACACTAGATACCAACTTTCCCCAGGGAAATTTTTTTATATTTTCAAAATATCTTTACTTTCTTAGCCAAAAATTAGAGCCAATAATATATATCTGACTAACTGTATGATTCCAAAACTTCCAAAATTTCTTTTTCTCAACAAGCATTATATTCTCTCCCACACGGAAAGCTTCAAAGACATTGTGACTTTGTGATCAATAATATCATTGTTACTGATAAACATGTAGGTTGATTTGCTAGAAAGAAAAATATGGCCAAATTATGCCAGAGGTAGCTGATAAGAACGGGGCTGAGCGGATGGACTTTTACCAGCAGCAAGGGCGCCCAGCCCCAGCCTAAGCTGTGCTATCCCAGAATCACACAGCCCCAGCCTAAGCTGTGCTATCCCAAAGCTGTGCTATCCCAAAGCTGTGCTACACCAAAATCACACAGCCCCAGCCTAAGCTGTGCTATCCNGAATCACACACGCAATGGGGAGGGTTGGAAGGCACCACTGGAGCCACCCAGTCCCACCTCCCTGCTCAGGCAGTCCCCCAGAGCACATTACTCTGGATTGTGTCCAGATGGGTTTGAATTTCTCCAGAGGAGNCCCAAAGCTGAGCTATCCCAGAATCACACACGCAATGGGGAGGGTTGGAAGGCACCACTGGAGCCACCCAGTCCCACCTCCCTGCTCAGGCAGTCCCCCAGAGCACATTACTCTGGATTGTGTCCAGATGGGTTTGAATTTCTCCAGAGGAGATTCCACAAGCTCAATTATGTAACGTGCTGCAAGAGAATTGGTGACTTCTCATACTGTAAAGAGTTGGTAGAAACAGAAAGGAAGAATTGGATCTTTTTGCAGAATGCTTCTTAAGATAAGATTTTCCACTTTAATCGAGTCAAAAAGGGAAGTCAAGAACAGAAGAATCAAGCAAAATGGAAATATTTAAGAAATGATGCAGCTAGAACCCGTGACGAGACAAGATCAGACTCTTTTATGTAACCATAGAATATAAACAAGGTTAAAAAGTAGATTTCTCTCCTTAGAAAGAGGACGGTAAATTAAGTGCATCTACTTAACACATTTGTGAAATGACAGCTTTCTGCTAATGACTACAGAATAAATAACAGGAACACTCATATTTTTGCTAAAGGATCTACTTTCAGAAAAGACAGACAAAGACATGCAACCCCTCTCAAGTAAGCACCTAAAGCTTACAGGGGTAATTTAGCCCTAACAGCTGTGTCACATTTTACTATTTCTTCACATCGTAAAGTTTATTAGCATTTCAGCAATAAGTATCTTTTCTTTTTCTAATGGAACATAAAATTGTACTACTTGTGTGTATCTTTCATGAAATATTTATAGTGCGCCAGTTGGTTTGCGATTCCTTTTCAACAAAGTTCCTTTAAAGTCAAGTACTTTGCTTTTTTTCTGGAACTGGCTCCTCTAGTTCCCAGATCAGGTCTGCAGGTCAGAAGGGTCTGGTGCCAGCTGGCTCTGCACTGAGTCCATGCATAGCTTGGCACTTGCCTTTGTACGAGAAATGAAGGCTGATGCTCTAACCTTCTGACTCAGGCTCAGGAGAGGCACTGATCATGAGGCAATTTCAGGGCACACAGGTATTTTGAAAAAAAGGATAGGTTGGGGTTTTTTTTGGCATGATGTCAGCATAAACTTTGCCTTATTGTGGTGTGACTGAGTTGTATTCTTGGGGACAAGCAGTGTTACCCATTCGGTTCATTCAACATCTGTCAAAAGCCAAGATAACCACACACACGAGTTCCTTCAGCAAACAAAACTTCCTTAAGAAACCACTTCCTCTGCTCTCTAGGCTTAACACCCAGCATGGAAAGAATAGAAGTCAAAATCCCCAGAAACATCAACATTTTGATTACTTTTCCAGGAAGGTCCAAGGATATTCTTCTGCCATAAGTTGTCACACATTAGATTTTTCATCTGCAGGCTGAAGTTATTTGTTACCAGGTAGAGCCCATTTGTTTCTTTGCGAATGTAATTCTCAAGCTCTTCTTTTTTAATGTTGAGCTTTTATAACAAAGCACCCACATTTCTAGAAATGCCTAGATTCATCCATTCTTGCATCACATCTGCCTTTATCATAGCTATATTTGTGGCTAATTATTCCCCTAAAATGTATTATTTTACACTTTCCTCTCTTTTCTTTTCTTTTCTTTTCTTTTCTTTTCTTTTATTTTCTTTTCTTTTCTTTTCTCTTTTCTTTTCTTTTCTTTTCTTTTCTTTTCTTTTCTTTTCTTTTCTTTTCTTTTCTTTTCTTTTCTTTTCTTTTCTTTTCTTTTCTTTTCTTTCCTCTTCTTTTCTTTTCTTTTCCTTATTATCTTTTTTAAGCAGAGGTGTGTTTGCATCCTGAATTCCTGAGAGCTACAAGCACATGTATGACCAGCTGTCACAGCTGAGGTGTTGATGTGGACTTGCATGACCATTTGTCTGTGACTTGTTACTTGGAGGTAGTAATTTGGAAACACAGCTTCCAATCTATTTTTTCAGCCTTTTTTAAAAGTTAAAGGAATGTTATCTACCCCTTTTATGTATATCCTCTTCATTATAATCCTGCTCTTCCAAGTCAGGCAGTTACATCAAATACATGACATTGTTATGGATCGAGAGCTATTCCAGCTTCCCTTATGTCCCTGCTTTTTGCTGCCATTGACTTTTTTTATATAGGCCTTCCCAGAGTCTTCTCTTTTAACAGCAGCAGATCAATCATCCTTTCATGCACGATCAGGTATCAGAGACTGCAGTCATTCCAAGACGGATTTGCTCTACCTTTATAGCTTGTTCTTTTGCTACAATTGCACTTAAGGTCGCTCTCTGATTTAGCTCTTTCACACCTTGCTGGAATATTTCTACATAATAGATACTTTTAGTCATAATATTACTATGTATCCCAACAGAAAAATCAAAATGGCATTAAGCTTTGTTTTTATTGTTCAACAAGGGCTGTTATAATCTCAAAAAAAAAGTGCCTCCTAAAACGTTTTGAGCATATTAAACCTATGCAGAAGATTAAGCAGAAGCATGCAAGGGCCAGGGTAAGAAGGGCATCCAATGTGAGTGTCTATGTAGGGAACACAGGTCACAGAAAACACCCCAAACTCCAGATTTTACAGATGGTTCCTGCTGCCACTCAAGGAACAAAGGATTCAGGCTCATAAGGAGGTAGCCTGGGCATTAAGGACCTCTGTCAACTGAATGGAAACCTAAGGAGTGAGACCTGCTCACAGGGAAGAAAGGATGACGTGGTATCAAATTATCACACAGTGGCTCTGGTTTTATAACACAATTGTACAAATTGCTATCATCCAATGGCTCTCTTCTTCAATTTTTTTCTATAGAGTCATAGATATATTTTCATGGGAGATTTCTCTTTGCAGCATACAGTCTTTCAAATACATAGCATAACTAAGGTGTGAGATTTCTTGCACCTTGTGAAATGCAGCTGTGCTAAATCAGTAAGACAAAAATTCAGCTAAACTAAAAGACAGCAAAATCAGTGGTTACAAAAAAAAAAAAGTAATAAAATACCAAAAAAGGAAAAATGAAAATGGTAGCTATTCCAGACAGTAACAGTGAGTGATATCCTATACTGCATCATCTTGTTGTCAGATTATTACTCTGACAGTAGCAGTGCAGAATTTATCCTACCATCAGAACGTTAGCCATCTACTTTAGATCATAACAGGTGATAATTTACAAATACAAAACCAGTAGAACAAATGGTCTTGTTTAAATGTCACCTTCCAGCTCAGCTGTTCCACTCTATTTTGTATTCCTAGTCTCATTTCTTTACTTAAATAGAAAACAACACATTTTTTAATTGCACTAGCCTTAAGAGCCCAGGAGAAATTGAGCCAAGTTTTCTTTTCCCTCAACAAGTATTGGCAGGCTTATGAACTGTGTGTCAGGTACCAAGAATAAATAAGAACACCTTCACTGAAGTTGGTAATGTCTGATAATTTATACCCACCGAGGACCTGAATTGGATTACAAATTGCAGAGTCATTTCTGTCCTTAATTATAGTTATGCCACCTCACTGCAAAATTAATTTCTACAGGTGAAGCTTAAGGTCTGAGCTTACAGAATATTTATGAAAGGTCATGATGCATGAAAAGGAGAGGATTTCACTTCCATCTGAGCATTCACTTAGAATATGAATGCTTGTTTTCTAATTTGTACTCTGGTACTAGAATTTTTAGGAATCTTCTACTGAAAAAATGAGCTTCAATACTGGAAACCAAACCCTGCATGTGTTTAAGATGCAGCCATGGCTCTCAATTGTTTTCAAATATATCTATAAGCAAGAATCTGAAAGCAGCCTTAGGAAACTCAAAATGCTGTACACTTCTGCAGACAAAAACTCCCATAAGAAGTTCCCTGAATAATATTAAAACTGGAGAAGTCTGAAACGATGTTTTCTTGCTGGAATTGTACAGAACAACTGGAATCTTCAGGGAAAGCAAACACAGCTGCAGCATCTTGAATAAGTGCAGTGATTAAGTGTACTACCACAATTATGGTAATCCATGTTCAATTTGAACTCAGACTGAAACAAGTGAATTGGAAGGCTGCTGGCATTACCAGAAATAAAGTGTGCATTTCAGGTGGGGAGGACAGAGAGCTTGCTCAAAGGGAGCCTAGCAAAGGAAGATCAAAAGAGCACTGGGTTTATGCTGAAAGGTTCAACATGCAGAAAAAAGGACAGCTATAGGAGCTAAAACAATGTGGCAATAACAACTAACGTTCATTACCTGGGAGAAATTTAACCTGGAAAACTGAAAGGTGTTTTAACTCCAGGAAATAACCTGATTAAAATGTAAAATATTCATGATATGGGACTAAAAAACTTAGGAGGAAAATACCTTCTTGCAGTAATTCCAGTACACCTTTTCACAAAAAATCATTAATGTATGTCACTGAAACAGTAATCCTTCTAACACGAGGGGTAAAGTTGTTCCTTTTCCTATTACAGCCACATATGGGAAGGACAGATATAAGCAACGAGAACAGATGGGGGGAAAAAAGAAGTATGAAAACATTGCAATTTGCATCATATTTGGTACAAAATTTTGGCTTCCTGTCTTATCAGCTGGACCCTTTATTCACCATTCATTCCTTTTATGAACCTAATTATGATGAGTTTAATCAGACAGAAAATAGCATACATTATCTCAGCTTTAAGTCAGAGAATCTGGAGGTTTCTCTGGGTTGTGCTGTTTGATGGTCACAATTGCTTTGTTCCTTTATTGTCCAAAATACCCAACTGCAAGACAGAGATACAAACACTTAGATACAAACTCTGGGGCCAAGAGATAAAAAGCATTTCCTAAGAGCAAAGTATTTTCACTTGCTTATGTTCATGCAGCTTTTCTGTTCTATTTGGATCTTCCACAGTGCTTTGGAGCCAACCAGACTTAGCCTTTGCTGTTAGAATACACTAATAAGTAACATTATATATGATAAGGTGGCTGCTTAATAACCCATTTTGAAATAGTGAAAATGCATCTTGACTGAGGAGAAATGTGTAGAAGCCCAGTGGTGATGGAGTGATGGACAGTACAGAGACCATGAGCAGCAGGACACTTCTCCCAGCAGCAAACACCTGTAGCACAGAGACCCAGGGCTGAAATGCCTTTATTGGAGCAAACTTCTGGGCTATGTCCTCTGTGTTATTAAAACTTTGAACTGCTTGTGCATACAGTTCCTACTGAAAGAAGTCAAACTTACCAGCAAATTTCAGGGGGTTGTGGAAGTTTTGACAAAAGGAAAACAGTTCATAGGGTGTATTTCATTTCAGCAATGCTTCATTTTAAGAAATGAATTGGGGAAGAAGCATGGAAAAATCCTTGTGCTAAAGCTCTAAGTCACCCAAGCTAACTTCTCCAACATGGAAAATGTTACTTTCAGTATAAATATACCAAAAAGAAAAAAATATAATATACTGAAAATAAATATATTTTTAAATATTAATAACATATTGAATATAATTTTTTTAAGTAAAAAACAAAGGAGAGGTGGTTTAGTGTATCAAGCTGAAAGACTTTGAGCAATTGTGAAGTTTATTTCATTCTGTAAAATGAATTTTTTTTTAAATTTTCTGCAGTTTTGGAAAGCTGCAGAAAACATTATTTTTTCCCCAAAATAAAATTCCATTCCAGGTGGAATTCCTGTTCAGGTCTAGTAGTTAGCAATAATTATTTCCATATTAATTGGTGTGTACTGCCTTTAAAATGTGCTGCTCAAATGTTTATTTTTGATTTGCATCTGATCACCTAAGACATCCATATGGTTTGCTTTGGAAAGATTCACTGAACTTGTTTTCAAAAATAATATGGGCCACCAGATATTCACTCAGTCAATTTTCAGAAGGCTCTATGAATCAGAAACTGGCATTTCTTAAATCACTGGGTGTCTGATGTAGCACAATCTGTCATTGATTAAAAAACTAAAAAGTGGTGAAATCCCCTTGGTGTTCTTTGGAACAGGCACAGATGGCTCCCATCTCCCTGAATAAGTTTTATTTTGCTTTCCTCCTCTCAGCAGGGAAACTTGGTAGCACTGTGACAAAAAACATACTACACAGAATAACAAGTTCAGGCACTTTATGAGAAACTGACATATTGTTTTAAAGGGGAATAGCACTTTCTTGGGAACTGAAGTGTTTATAGGATTATAAAATGCCTGGGATGACAGCACAATGTACATCCAGACAAGAAGTAGTGCTGAAATCTTTGAGTCCCTCATGGTTTTCTCCTGCAGTTTTTTACAGCTATGATACCTCATACCTTCACTAACACAGATGAAAACCAGAGCTCCATAGGACAATCACTGAGCTTCCCAGAAGCTTCCTAACAACAAGAGACATTGAAAAAATCTGACAATCTTCAGTTCTGCTCTAGGACCAGGAAAATAAACTATAATGGTAGGCATAGACCCATTTCCATTTCATCATTAAAAACTTCTTTGTAGCATTGCTTTTCTGTTGCTGCTCTTTGTGTTTCCACCCAGTTTCAATCGTCCTTACCCACTCAGTTAATCCCCTGCTTACCTACTACTTACACCTGGGCTTTCCTCTCCAATCTCTTTCCTCCAAATTTCACTATCCAAATTCTCTGTGGCTCCAGCAGGTTCTGCTCATCCTCATTCTGATCAGTCAGGGAAGATCTTTGGCATGGCTCAAGGGAAGGCAGAGGAGAGCTCTCACCTCTGTGCCATTGAAACTGCAGGCAGCTAAAAAATGATAGTCCCACTTGGGGTGGGTTGGACAGGAGACTACCCAGCAAGAGAAGGAAGAGAAGTCCTGATTTTCAAGCAGATTGTAAGGGAATTGTATTTCAAAGAGAAAAAAAAAAATTCTTTCCTTTTCATGGACATTTGTGAATCATTCTGGCATGAAAAGAGCAGGAATGCACGAAGTTTTATCTGGTTTACAGATCACAACATGGATTTCCTACAGCAGAACTGTCTGTAAGAAGGAGCAAGTATTAAACTGCATCATCTCAGGTGTGCAACTCTATTAGCAGCAGCTAAACTAAAATTACATCAGGACCTGGGTTTAAGGATTTCCTATTTAAATTGTGGTTAACTTCAGCTTGACATTATTCTAACCAACACTGAAGTTGGTAATCAAAACCCAGGGCTAGCCATGCATAAGGGTACACTAGTAATTTAGTAACTTACAAGATAAAGCTCATTTGTTTAGCTAGCAATAACTTTTCTCATGCATAATCATTTCTACTATTACTGATAATGTGAGACTATGGATAATCTGAGGCGTTATTATACAGTGAAGCCTGTCACAGAACATGAATTATCCATACCAGGACATTATTGTGCTATTCATTAACACATATTTTGATGAAATTGAAATTTTTCTATCATAAAATTAGAATTTTAAAAGGTTTTGACAAGATAATACAAAATGTAAAACTTAAAAAAAAAAAGTAAACAGAGAAAGTTAAATTGGTATTTTAAGCAGCTATTGCAAAAGAATTTCAAATTTTCTGCAAGATGACCAACAAACTACCTTTTGTGCATGTAGGAGTCTCACTTACCAAGCCAGGCCCTGTTACCTGCCCATAGTGCTGACCACAGATAATTACAGATATTTTTCCAAATCTCTTCACTTTTCTGATTTTTTTATCTAAATTTCTCATCAGAAAGAATAGCTGAGGCTGTGCTCTTCATTCTGCTGTGACTGTCCTATCCCTGAAGACACACACCATTAACAACACACAAACTCACCTTACAGGATTTTTCACTGACCTGCAATTAATTATTTCACTGTACACCTACAACGTGACTGTGTTACTTCTCCTTTTGTCCTCTAGACAAGCCATCAGCTGCTGGGACTTTCAGGGGGGTGAGGTGTTGTTTGGGTCTCCCCTCCCACAGAAGTTACCAGAATTGTTTGCCTTTCAAACTGCTCCAGCCCATCTTCAAGGAGAGCTTGACAAAGCTGCTGGTAGCTGCAGCTGAAGCGATGCAGAAATCCCCTCGAGCTATCTGCAGGGTTGCTCTGTCAGCAGCCTGAGTGCCCATCCTGCCCAGAGAGACTGGGAACACAGCTCAGGGCAACTCACACGAGTTCAGCAGGAAAAGCTCTCTGCACACCAGGATGTTCATTGAGGCAATGAGCAGGCTGGGACTGAGCATTTCAAAAGCAGATCTATTCCATTACCTGAGTTTTGTTCTGCTATAATTTCTGAGTGTAAAACAGCACAATTGCAGTTCTTCATTTCCACTTGGATGAAAACAAACCAAACTAACAAAAATGCAGGTATGTGCTGTTGAAATATTTTGCAGTTTAAGCTGTGTATTTAACCACGATTCACTGGGATATTTAAGGAATAAGGTATTTGCCAACTATTAGGAAGAAGACAAATACACTGCAGAACATTACTGATCACAGTATTGATACCTAAGTCAAAGCTACCTTAAAAACAACTTCCAGAGAACAAAAATTGCTCCTTAAGATAATAAATATTAGAGAAGACTATACGGTTTCAGGAAAAAAAAAAAGAATAAAAAAAGATAAATCTTTATGAATAGACAGAGCAACATGAAAAAAGCAATGTAAGGTGGCAACAGGAAACATGGATTTCCTCTAGTCAGACACAGAAGATTGGTATATATACAGAATTGGGGGAAAATAATACTGAATATAGAATACCAATTCAGTAAAAAGATATCTAGAAATAAATACCTCAATACAAAGGATAAATACCTAAAAATAGGCAATGGAAATAAAAACCAGAAACCTCTAAATGCCTGTATTTCTAATTGAAACCTGTCTTGTGTTTAATACTGCACTATACATACTGCTTTTGAATTGCTATAATTATACATCTGAATATTTATATAATGAAAATGGGGTAATCAGAGACAAGTACTTTTCCAAAATTTTATAAATAGCAAGTTTATAATATATCAACACATGTGCTGAGAAGTAGTTGGGGTTTTTTGATGAAGTGGTGCTGAAAATTAAAAAGAAGAATTAATGTATGATTTGCAGAGTCTTTATGCTTAATTACATTGGCATTGGTTGATTATAATGGCTGTTTTAAAAGATTTACCAGATTTAGAATTGTTAATGTCCACAGTTTAACCCAAGCTCTCCAGAACTGCCCTTTTTTTCTAATGTAGAACAAACTACATGGAAGTGGTGTGGAATTTTTGTTTGTTTTGATTTAACAGCAATGAAGTATCTAAACCCTCTGCGTTCTGCAGCTGGAGTCATCCTTACACTGACAGAGACTTGTGCTTTCTGAAACTCCCTGGCATGGTGCTATCCATGCAAGGTGCTGGAAGGAAGGTTTTGCTGAATGTGGTATGCCAACACTCTGGGAATGTAGATGAAGTCCTGTGATACTGTTTAGAGTTCTGTGGCCAAGAGATGACTTAAGGGAGCCCTCGAGTCCATCATGTCAGATATGTGTTTGTCTCACAGAACTTGGTCTTCTACTAAAGTCACTGCTGTACTTGTTTGTATGGGAAACCAAGTTTTCATTATTTCCTTGTTGCAATTCAGGCCATTTGCAGCATAAGAACAAATCTATCAGAAGATAAATATCTTCTTTATTTCAGGGACAAGCAAGCAGACAAAGCAAAGAGATCCCTAAAAGAGATCCAGATGCTCTGACTTGGATGCTTCTTCCAGCATGCCTGGTCAGGGGCAGAGAGCGACAAGAGCAGCTACAATTGGTTGGTTTCAGAGAAATCGTTAGGATAACAAAAGCAACAAATACCATTGAGAAAGGTATTCTCAGAACATCCCAGACCGTTTACAAAATCTTTCTTCAGGTTCCCAGCTTCTAGCTGAGAGAAGATAATAATTCCCACAGCTAGAGCAAAACTTTTTCTTCTGGTTTCTCAGCCCTGTCTCATGAGAATGTAACTTCTTCTCACAAACATGTAACTTCTTCTCACGAACAGGGCTGAGAGCTGGAGAATTTTTCCTTGACCAGCTTGTCAGCATCCACATTTCCTTACAGATATAACCTATGGATTAGACCCAGAAAGAAGCAGTGTGAATTCTTTGGTGCTATATTCACCAGGGCATAAACTGAAATGGAATGCATTTTTGGATTCAGTTTATTTTAAAAAATTCCGTTTCCCTTCATATTTAGGATATTTTATTCTATTCACAAAATCACTCTAATTTTCCCAACGTATAATCTTATCCTGCAGGTACAAATGTTTACATAAATAATTGACTTGTATGATAAAAATGCGTAATGCTGATTTTACAGCAACAATGTAATACCTTTAGAATTAATGATTAACTCAAGGCTAGAGAACAGCAATTATTCACCTGGATTTATTTGGAAGGAGAAAAATCTCCCTTACAATTGCTTTAGCAAAACAATTACTAGAAAGGGGAGAAGATTAGAAAGAAGAAGGTAGTCTCAACGAGAATATTGCTTTTAAAGTGCCTTACAAAGAAACTGGCATATTTATCTTACCAAAGGCTTGAGAATGGACTCGACTACTGTGTGTAATTATCACCATCAGAAGAAAATGCAGGATCTTTAACGAAGCAGAACTCCATATGAGTAATTTCAAAAGATATTTGAAACCTTTCTAAATATGAAGCATTAATTAATAGATTAAATCTTCTAATGACTTCAGGCCCCTTCTTCACCTAACCTGTCCTAGTAGAGGGAACCATCCATCTTCCCCCAAGAAAACATTAATTTTAGGTCTTGTCCACCAACACAAATATTATGTTCTTCTTTCTATGAAAAGATCAGGTCACCAAATCTTAGGCCTACTATTAGGATCAATAAAGTTTTACAAATATGAATGATCTCATGACATTTTATGAGTTTAACTTTTTTTTTCCTAAGCATCTGAAGTAGCATAGAAAACGCAGTAATTGGCAACTTCAGTCAAAAAAGTACCACTGTAGTAAATTTTGAGTTCATCTCAATAGAAGTCAGTGGCAGTTGATCCACTGGACTATTTATGCATTAGTACACACATTGTTGTGTCTACATTAATACAATGTAATTTTGCATCCTGGCCAAATTCTTTTCTCGGTGTGTGTAACTCAGGGTAGAGCAGAGATGCTCCTTCACTTCCACTTCCCATCTGCACTGCCTTACTTGGTCTCCTCATGAAATAACAGCCTCTGGTAGAATTTCTGTCCTAAACACAAGTGAATGCCTAATGAATTCAACAGAAACAACTCCAAATTGTATTAAAGTGATTTTCCTCACGTAAATGTGATGCTTAAGCATTTCATAAAGAAAAAACTGTGAATCCAAAAAAAGAGAATTAATTCTGATTTGGAAAGACACGGTATGTAAATGTTGATTACTCTTTGATTATGCTGATTTGGGAGGGGGCGTTCATAACGAAGGCAGTACATTTTTTACTCAACGTGTCACACTTTTAAAGGACTGCAGTAAGACAAGTGCAATCAAAACAGCAGATTTAGTTTACTCAGTCAGGAGCTATAAGCACAACTGTTTCTGATTTCCAAACTTGCCACAGTGAATCAGATTAAAGGCCCCGTGCTGTGAGCAGCAAGGCAAGGACTGTGCTGAAGCATCAAGGCCCCTCAGTCAAAAGGCTACGTTCACCGAGGTTACTGAAACACAACAGAGAATTTTAATTGCAACAGCATTTTAAAGCAAGCCAAGTCGAATACCAGTTTGAGTTCAATGATACCAGTAAGTACGAAATTATATCACACTACAATTCATAGAACATCCAAGAGTCTTGTAGAACAATGATACAATATTTTGAAAAATCCAGGGATTTATTTCATCGTGCCATAGTTTTCCGTAAGTAGTTACATTCCTTAGAAGCATCAATTTCCTTGGTTTCACATGGTGTGTTGGCTTCTAAATCTCTTAGGTTCTTCTAAAAATCTCACTTTCTAGCATAAGTGTCTCAAAAATGTTTCTCATGTTTTCGATAATTTTTTACCTAAAGAACTCCTGAAGATTTTTTAATCCCACTTTTAGAACTGCTGCCAGTGCAGTTGTTTCTGCTTGTATAAAATAATGATTTAGATCACATATTACTCTTTTAATCTAAACAGTGAAAAATCCCAGGCTGTCATCTCAAGGGTTTTGTTTACCTCAAAGACACCTGGAATAAAGTGTAACACACAGCAAAACTAAAATCTGATATTTTGTATTTCATAAAACTATGATCATCAGTTAAATTTGGTTTTTGGTTTCAGGTTTTGGGGATCATTTTTTTAAAAAAAGCATGTTTGATTTGATACTCAGTCATGCAGAAATTAAAAACCTGGTTATTAAACTTCTGGCAATTTTTTATAACAAACTCCTAAAATTAATTTCCACTGGCATGTTTAACATCCAGTTTAACCTTAACAGAAATTTAATTAATTCCTTTAATATCTCGTTCGTACAGCTCCAAGTAACTCATAAGCAGACACTAATGAAAATTTCTAAATGTTTCAGTACAATCTCACTTTAATAAACTTTTACATTGTTGAAAACTACATTTGTGCAAGAAGTGACTTGAATTCTGTTGATTTTGCATGAGAAAAAAATTAAGAGGTAAATTTCACCTCTCTCCTCTCCAAAAATATACTTAGGGAATATGCGAATGGATAGGATTACTTAAGTAGAAATGTCCCTTGATTTGGGTCTTCATTTTACCTAACATGTAGCTTAACAGCTTTGTTATTAATCATGTCTTAATGTAAACACTTCGAAGCTGTGGCTGCTCAGTAATGCTCATTACAAATAGTCCCTGTGGGAATCACCAGCTTATTTCATTAAAACTCCTGCCTGCTGTTAATTGCTCTTAGGAAAACATGAACAAATTAACTGTGTTTTAAGAGCCAGTGGTGTAAATTTGTATGCTTGTGTATTTGATTGCTGGGGCCTAATGATTTTCCTGATAATCCTCTGCTATTGCACTCACTGTATGATAGTTGGCAGCAGCAGCCTGTTTTAATCAATAGCATTTGATGTTACAAAGGCTACAAAAGAAAATATGGTTTGAAAACCATAGTGTTCATCATGTCAGCAGAGACACAATATCATTCCGGGTGACGGGCAATTAATTTTTAAGTTTTAATGAATCTCTTGTGTGAAAGAAATGATGCTCGTTAGTTGGGAGGATTAATGGATAGTAAACGAGCAAATTAAAAACCCCAGAATATTTTTACCATGACAGTGGCATAAATAGGATATGTGACACTTTGATGGTGAAATCAAGGGATTTCCACAATTCAAAGAGACATGTGACTTTGTAGAAATTTTAATAACATTCAGTTAAAATAGTGTAATAAAAAAAAGAGCATTTAATTTAAATGTCCTCAATCAAAATGTTAGTAAATACGCTCTTAGTAGTAGAAATAGCTTCCAGTATAATTTGGTCTGGAATGTATAAACAAAAAGAAAATTACATTTTTCAAGAAGATTAAGTAATGCTCACAGCAAATATGTGTCAAAAAATAAAGTTATTTATTATCTTCCTCAGAAAAGCCTATAGCATTATAAAATATTCCAGATAGTTTTCCAGGCTTCATCAGAGATGCCTAAATAAAGCCCCTTGGAAAATCTGTGGCTGGAGCCCAAAAATGAAAAGGAATTGAGTAAAGAGTAATATGGGGGATATATTTATATGCCATTAAATAAATCATTATTGTCTCTACTAGGACAACTAAACTTAAATTTTCACTTTCCATATTCAGAATTGCCCTGTGATTTCGAGGGAACCAACACTTCAGAGTCAGCTAGGCATCTAAACATTGGCAGAGTGATTGTCATTAATCATCATCAGCCACTTGATCTCAAAGAAAAGAACTTAACGTGTAACAAAGGAGGGGGATACGAAAAATGCTGATGGTAAGTAAACTCTACAGGGTTGATAATGATTAATTTAATAACACAGTAATGTGTATATTTCAGACAAGAAGGCAATATAGCTGCTTTTCCCTGTTCCTTTGTCTGTGTTCGTTTCAATATTCCAGAATGTACAGTAAACAATATCATGTAACTGAAAGCTATTTTGGCCAAGAGTTGTATTTTAAATAATTATATTATTTCCAGGCCCTGGATTTTCAACACACATAATCCCACGATTAAATCTGACCACAATCAGAGGACTATTTTAATAATACATGCTTAAGTTAAAATCTTTTCTTTAGTCCTACTGCAATTTTGCAATTATCCCATTTGTAATTTTCAATCCTAGGTTCTATTATTTTTGCAGAGCAAACTGGAATTTCAGTGCCACTCTGAGCACTTCTGTTTGTTCCTAGCACATGAATTAAATAACCAATACAGTGGAGGCCCAGTAGTGGCAAACCATGGCTAATCAGAATTAGTCCCTCAAAACGAGAATGTCATTGATGATTGTTTGCTCTATGTATCAACAGTCTCATGACATTTTTGTTAATCTGTTCAGTCATGAGAATCACTTCCTTCTCTGTTGAGTGAATGTTTTCCTAATTTGATATTTATCAGAACATCGTAAAATACCACAAAGAGCAAAGGACTTAGAAAACGTTTTACAGATACTTAAATAATTCTCTGAATTGCCTTGTGTAATCTTGATTTAAATGATAGGATCATGTTAAATACATACATACTATTGCCTTGTATGAATAAGGATTTATTGCAAAGATGCATCTGTTAATTTGCAAACTCTAGACTCTTTGAGACACTCAGCCCTCTACTTGCTGAGCAAAGGAAAAAGAGCTTTTTGCATCAGAAGGTGAAAAAAGCAAGCAAACAAAAGCAAAATGAGTAATTCTTGTTTGCAGAACAAAAGCCTTTCTGTCTGTTAACATATAGAGAAAACAGACGTAACTTGACTTGTGGCAGTCAGAAGAGCCCTGTGGGGAGTAGGAAAATGAAAACAATTTGGGGTGATAATTTCGGTTTTTAAAAAAGTTATTCTGAGTATTTTGTTTACTTGCTTATTTACACTTTCCCTATTTCCCTTGAAACTATAACTTTTCAGATGCTAGCAGTATAGATTAAATAATTCATCTGAGGCATAAATTTGACATTTTAGGTCTCCACCAGAGAGTGTAGTTTCTACACAAAATTAAAATATTTATCTGAAACCAGTGAAAATCTACTTCTGCTTAATATGAACGCAGCTATCCAAGTGAGGTCTCCCACATTCACAGTGTGCATAAGCCAGATACTCTGAGCCATCTGTAAAGATCAATTCACAGTTCTAGTGGAGAGATATTGCAAAAGTGTTGCAAAGTCTTGGTGTTCTTGGTAGCATTAGGTTATTAATGGTTGGAATGCATGATCTTAAGGGACTTTCCAATCTAAATGATTCTGTGAAAGCCATAAAAAGTGATGCTACAACTCCAGTCCATCCACAAGGAGCTCTGATTCTAAAGTTTAAAAAACTCTTATTCTTCCTCTCTGAAAACCATCTTTCCTCAAATACCAGCAGGCTACCCAGTCCTACACCACTATCATACTGTCTGTGAGGAAAATGGTGGAGTTTTCTGTAACACAATGGAAATTCATAAAGGCATGGCAAATATAAACCTGCTGTGCAATCTTACAGATCTTACAAAGACTGAAGAAAATACTTGCTGACACTGCAGAAATTCAACACCATCACCTGTCCACAAAGTCAGTGGTGCTTGAAAAAGTCTTCTCCTCTGCCAATGGAAAAGTGAATTAATTCTGAAGATGAGCTGCATCAAAAAAATCATGACGAACTTGACTTGCAAGGGTTAAAAGAATGAAGGGAAAATGGTTTATATGTGCTGCACAGATTGAGGCAATATAACCTGACAAGGAAATGCAATTCTCTGGCTTTTTCACTGAACGAGCAGGTTTAGTGTATGTTTCACAGCTGCAAGAAAATTAGATAATCTGCAGAGGAAACAAGCTTGGATCAGCCAGAAAGGACATCAAGGACAATATTCATACTGCATTTTCATGATAAACAGTCTGAAAATGTCAATGCTTTCTGTGTCAAAGAAAAATTACAAGAAATAGGAACATAGACATAGAATTTCCAGATCAATGAAAAACCAAAAACTGGAAAAACACCAGAGTACATTTTAAAATTCATCGTCATGTTTGGGGTAATATGTAGCCCAAGGAGATTTCTAGGATGATTCTGTAACTGTCTCATTTGGAAGGTAATTTTACTGTTTGGATTACCAGAAAGAGCAAAATGGAATAATAAGTCTCCCACAGAGGTTATTTGGAAGCTGGAGAATATCAAAGAACAGCTCCAGAAAGTGAGACTGCAAGAGTAATTCAAGGTGTGGGTATGGTCAGAATGTCTTGGGACAGGATTTGGGGGTGGAGCTGGTACAGTGCTGTAAACCCCTGCACTGGGAAGCAGTGAGAGGTATTCACAAAGAGGGGGTCAGCTGGACTGCAAAATCACTGACTGATGGCTGTTGACTTCTTTCCAAAACAAAAAATGGCTGGCATTTTGGGAGAGGTCATACAAGGGCTGCTAGGATACAATTACAGCTTTAGGACATAAGAAGCAGAAATCGTTTATGATTTTGTATTGCCCAGGTTTTGCACTGTCTTGCATTTATTATGGTCAAAATTAGAGGCAAAATTTGCAAATTTTTAGTCCTTTGGGATTGCATTTCAAAATTCACTGCAATAAGTGCTGAACCTCTTAAGTGTGATTAAGGCAAAAATCAATAGATTCTCTAGATCTAGGGTAATTTAAAGATTAGATTGACAGGATGGCAACCAAATCTTTTTTTTTTGGAACCCAAAATACAGGCTTAACCTGCCTTAATACCCGGTAGAAGTATTTCCTCAACATCAACCTTGCTGAAACCTATCTGGAAAGTAAAATACAATAAAAAGGGGCATTTGTACTGAAAGAAATATTACTGATCTTGACCTTACAGGTTAAGGGAGAGAATAAAAATTACACACGATATTTAACAGTGACTTATGGGAGGACATTTTACTGACACCACTTGTTCACACCATCAATGCAACAGTTACATCACTTCTTATTAAAATGCTTTCTTTTTCCAAGGGTTTGAAAGATTCTTGAAAGTCGAAGGGGTTTTTATAATGTAGCATTGTAGAACATACAGAAAAAAAATTTATTTTCCTAAGATTCCAAGCACATTGGAATAATACATCATTAGTATTACTGGATCTTTTATAAAATTTAAGAAAAAATAAAACTGTGGTACTGTACATTTGGGCACTTGCAGAAAGTTCCAATATACTACAGTTAAACAGTAATATATTTTCTGCTACTGTCATTATTCATTCTAATAACAGTAGTATTCTGTGTGAGCTCAGCTAGACCAAAGGCAACAATAAGTGTTAAAACTCTTGTTACTTGTTCCTGAACAGATTACAAGTGGCAACGAAACTCAAATTATATTTCAATTTTCAGCTATTCATTATAATAAATAATATTAAAAATCTCACATCAGCTTCTTACTACATTCAAAAGTAGACTAAAAGAAAGATTGGATCAGACACACAAACAGAAATGATTATATTATAATCCCATATACCCTGGGCCTACAAAACAAGGTTACCTTTTTACATTAATTATCAAACTGCAACCCCCACTGTTGTAAATCAGACTGTTTGGTCTTCTTTCTCAGAATATGAATGACCAAAAAATTCCCTCAAAAAACAAGGATAAGGAGAGCAGAATTCACCTGGCCATGAGTTTTATAAAGAACACATACTATAACTCATATGCTTGTAATTTCTGGCCTCCTGGTTTTGTCAAAGAACATCAGGCATGGATAATTTTAACCCAAGTTTCCAAAGACAGCCTGTGCAATGCACCTACAGATGCTGCCCCACTTTCCAGGCAGTCTTAGTTTGGTCAGGTGAGAAATCCAAATCCACAAATGATTTTGGCAGTCACAGGCTTTCCAGAATAGAAACCAACATTTAGTTTGCACAGAAAAGTTCTCTGAGGGGGAACATGACTTTGTATTTCTAAAGTGTATTTCACTGGTACTGAAATTTATTGAAGAGAGGAGAAGGTATCTGACTAGTAAATCACTAAGAAAAGACAAATATGCTAAGAGCCCTGCAATTAAAAAACCAAATCAATCAATTTTTAATTGACATATTAATTAGTTGAATGTATAAAGCCAGACACAATACTTTTAACCGTGTTTACTTAATGAGTTCATTTTAACTGTCACTTTAATGTTCAATGACTGTAGCCCCAAACCCAGAATCATCTCTACTAAAAAGACTGCAAAATCTCCTTTTAAGTAGAACTTTTCACTGATTTAAAGATGCTCCAGAATGGATGGAACAAAGTCAGCTCAGAATGTTTATGAATCCTACATATAGCCTATGCTCTGCTTTTGCTGAAAGTGAAACTGATTTTTTTTTTAAATCACATAAACTGAAAGTAGTTTACCCTCTGGAATTGCAGAATTTAGCTGAACTGCACTAACACAGAAGCAGAGCCTTACTCAAGGACACCCTGCACTGAGAGAAAAACCCAAAACACTCAGATCTCAGTAGAAGAATAATTTTCTATAGTTCACATGGACATAGCTGTGATAAGACTTAGGCAACCAAGATCCAACTCTGATGTGTTGGCATTCATGGCAACTTCTCACTGTCAGCTGCCTGTAACTCACTGGAGCAGAGGACATGCTTAATGACTTCAGTTACAAAATCAATTGCTTTTCCTGATGCATGTCACACATTTGTTATCATAAAGCAATAATAAATGTCATAGGAAGAGAAATGCCTCCCAGAAAACTAGTGAAGCCTAAGAGAAGCTGAAAGCAGAAATTAATGAAACACTGAGGCACACTTCAGTGGGACAGGTTAAAGTCTGGTGGGATTGAACTCTAATTCAAGAAATTGCTGTACCCACTAGTTTTACCTCGAAGTCTGTGATTAAAAATGTTTTGGTGGTATCATGTAGTCTGAAATTAAAAGCAACCAGTCTTGCATAAGATAGAGCAGGCTAGGAGCTTGTCAAAATATCAGTTGAAACAGCAGGTTCCAAGTCATTAAATCTCAGTTTATATCATACTCCAGAGATTTCTTAAGTAGCAGAATGGTGTGCATTACTGTGTAGGCAAAATAAGAAAGACAGATGTTGAACTGACCTCATTGCAATCTAGTTCACTACACTAGCAATTGCACTAGAAATGTCTCTAAAGGTGTACAGTGAACTCCACAAGAATAAAAATGAAAGATTAATCAATGAAGATAATATCACCTTATTCACATTGCAAAAAGACTGACAATTTTTGTGTGGGAAAATATTTCGGGGGTCAATTAATAACAATCAAAATCACTCTCTAGCATAACCAATTATTTCTGACCAATCCTAATGAAGAAAATGGAAAACAGAAGAGCACCGATATTCTAATAATTTAAATTATCTGGGAAGGCTTAAGTGAGGGAGCTTCAATATGGAGAGAACTCAAGCAACCTCATAAAAATGTGCAACTCTACTGCAATTAGCATAATTAATGTAGTTTGAAACTTCTAGTGTCTGCAGGAATTAGAAAAGCCAAAACAGAAAAGAAGTTTAATTTGTAATGGTTAGCATTATGTTATGGTTTTAGGGTTGACTGGGCATGCATTTAGTGGTAACATCATAAAATAATTGAATTGGAATTTAAGAATAACAAGAGATTGTCACTTCCAAATGAAATGGCAGGGAGAAAATGATGGATAAACAGGTCACACTACCAAATACTGGAGCAATTTACACAGCTACAGTCCTATTCTACCAGGGCTCCATGCTGAGAATGTCAGATGTTGAAAGCTCAGCAACAGCTCAGCAAGTACCAAAGAGACTGCTCAGATGAAGAGCTCACCTCTGCAGCAAAGCTACTCAATGACATAAAAAAAAAAAAGACACAGCATCAAATCCCCCAGAACACAGTAGTAAAGTTTCTTTGGATGCAAACCACATCTCTTCAACTCACTTTTCCCTTTCCCTTCAAAAAATTCATTAAATATCTATCTGCTCAGTCTATCATCTTTACTGTTGCTTACCAATTTTTTAAAGCTGATAAGAATTTGGTTGCAATGGAAATTAAATGTATTTCTCCCTAAATTTAAGGAAAAACTTATTTTTGAGAATTCTCTATTTTTTCATCTTTCTCTTTTTTTATGTGGAATAATATTTGTCTCAATTTTGCACTAACAACCTCAGCTGTGGCATTATACTCAAGGTACTGGAAGAAACAGTTGGTTTTGCAAATATCGATCAGAACATCCAAGGACAATTAAGCTTTTGGACTTACCACTTAAAGCAATTATTACTTTGTAAAGAGTCTAATGATCTATTAGTCCTTTTTGTGAACTGTACTATCTTGTGTTCATCTGTGCTATGACTCCACACAGCCTGGAAAAGATACATAAGTGTTGGAAATGTTTCCCTGGTGGTTAAACAAGCAGAAGTCTTAAATCATTGAGGTAATTGAACCTGTGTGCAATTTTAATGCCCTGAAGGCAGTAAGGCTAGTTATGTGCTCAAAGCTGTATGGCTTCTGATTTATACCATACAGGAGATGTCACTTCTGTAAGAAATATGAGCAAAATGTACTGGCTTTTACAAATTCTCTGGTAAGATTCAAACCAAGACATACTCAAACAAACAGTATTGGAGCACTTGCTCAGGGGCACTGTATCATTCCAATACTGTCACTGATGAGTGCCCCATCTTTCAGAGCTGGGTATTTGGAGGACTCCTCTCACCAGGGCAATGCCATCTGGCACATACCACCTGGCATACCTGGGCTGCAATGGCTGAGGATCACTACCTTAGTTAAACACATTTTATCTGCCTCACAGGGACTTGCTCAGTAATGGACAGTAGAGGCAAGGTAGACACTTGCACACACAACACACAAACACTTTCTCATGGGATCTGCAAGGCATTTGGAGAGCTTAAAAATACAGAGGATGTGGTAGAAAGTAGTATTACGATATACACTGCACCCTTTTCTTCCAATTATCCTGATTTTGGCCTTTCTTTTTCTACCACTTGTCCTGCATCTCACAGTTGTTCTATGGCAATAATTCACAAATCCCACCAGTATTTCATGTATATTGCATATTCAAGTACATTGAAAGTCATTTCTGTAATGACTCTGCACAGTATTCATTGCAAAAGATTGCAAACCTTTGGTAAAATTGCAGCCAAGGCTGAAAAAGAAATACATGTTAGAGCCCTCATGGAAGGAATTAAAATGGGCTAGGTATTAAATGGAAAGGTAGATTACACATTAAAAAAAACCTCCAACAATATCCTCTGAACTGTTTATAGAGCCCTTGAAATATTTCCTTCTAGGATGTAGTACATTGACTTGAATAGATTATGTATTACCTATTTTAGTATATTTGGGACAAAATAAACTTACAGGAGCTAAGAAAAAGATTAAAAGCCAGTAGAAATTGACCACAGCGTAGAACAGAGGGAGAAGAAACGCTGCCCATCTCAGTTCTGTGTGGCAGCAGTGGCTGGTGGGGCAGAGCTGGGGATGCTTGCACAGAGCTCTGAGAAGCAGGAGCTCTCTGGAGCAGCAGGATGTGTGTGCTGCAACCCTCTGTCTGACAGGCAGAGGTGCTCAGGGAGGGGCCTGCGTACTGAAATGCTGCACACTGCCAAGGTGATAAGAATCAAGTGGTTCCAAGTAAGTTATCCCTGTTGGGAGGCCTGGGATAGAGGTATAAAAGAATGTTAAATAACCAGGAAGGACAAATGAGACCTTGTGCTGTACCACCGGGTAAGAAGGGGAAAACATGAAGGCTAGATCTCTACTAGCAAATAAAGTTGCTTATGGACTTTTCTTTGACCTACTCTTAACATTAAATTATCTCATAATTCAAAGCTAAATATCCACATAAAACCAGTACAAAAATATCTACCCTAGTGAAAAGGGAGAAAGGAAACTAATACAAGCCTTGGGATCTGCAATACCTTGTTCTAAAGCCAGACAATTAAGAAGTCAATCATCTTGTTCATCATTTCTGATCATCAAATGTATGGCCCGAAATTAATATTGACCATTATGGTCTTCAAACACAAACATAAGCAGAGCATTTCTTTCCAAGCTACTCTTGCTCCTTCTTATTGAAAAAGTGGAAACAATTTTGATTAAAAAAATTTGGTTTTCAAATCTGTTGGGTGTCTTTTGGAATGATTTTTCTTTCTTCTTTAGCATGCCACTTTTCTAAGTGAAAAACAATATACCAACTCACCAAACCATGCTCAGAGGAGATATCCTTAGTGGGATGAAAGAAATAAAAGAGCTGCATTGAATAGAGAGAAAAAAGAATCCACAGCAATGATAATTATGTGAAAGTTCATAAATCATTGTCAGGATCCCTCTGCTAGTACTCCACAAATATGACTGGCATCTCATTTTATAATACTTCATGGTTAAATATTTCTGCCTTTTGCATTTTTATTCTCTCAGAATTTTACTTCCAAGCCTGCAGCCTTCCGTGTTTGTAGTGAGTGTACTTGTAGAAGTATCACATATCTGCTGAAAACATAGCAGTCTAACCAATTACGTGGCCTAAAAAAAAAATCTTAAAAGATGATCACTCAAACAAACCCCATGTAAACACTTAACAACATCCAAAACTGATGAAAGCCATTCTCATTGGAACACAAAATGCAAGCACACAAATAATCCTGGCCAAAGTTAAAACTGTGTAAAGAACCAAAGTTTTGGGTTGAATTCTCCCAAAGCTGGTTGTGAAAATTTTACCCCAGCTAGATATTTGTAAATCTTCTCTGCCTGGCTCTTTGCTACTGACATTTCAGTTTTAGAGTTGGAAATGGTCATGTGATTTCCAATATAACAACTGTTGTAAACCCATACTAACTTGTGAAAAAAAAATCCCAACAAACAAACCCAACTAAATTAAAACAACAAATTCACAAAATCCCCCAACTTCAGTCTTGCCTACGTGTTCACAGTAAGTTTAATGATGGGAAAAAGATTCACTAAGTCTTTTAAACTGCAGGCACTGCTATGGCCAGCTGCCTAAGGTATGGACAATTCTTTATTAAACCAAAACTGACATTTGGGCATACAAGCACAGATACACATTCTGATTGTTTTCATAGATTTCTTCTGTATATTCTTTTGCAAGAATTTTCAATTTTTATTTGATCAAACTTCTTCAAACTAAAATTTGTGTTCACTTCATGATATCACTAAATGATAACTCATGGTGTGGAATTCAGAAAGCCATCTGCAAGTGGGAAAATTGTTGGTTTATGCACTAAATTGGTGAAAGTAAGAATACAACACTTTATATGCAATAACCAGAAATTAAAGCAAGAAAAATGCACCATTTTTTTGTTATGGATACATTTTAACACATTATGAACATATTTTAAAGTGCTACTTGATATTTACATATTAAAGGTTTATACATTATATCATGCACTGTGTACACACACACATACACACAGAGCCATTGTCATGCATAAATATGCAGCTTTCCTCAATAATCTAAGAAATCGAGGTACAGTTGGACTTCCAAAATACAGACACCTTGTTATCAAACAAACACTGTTAATTTGTTTTATTGAATGCATCATATCACCATGATACCACAAATAAATTAGAAAAAAAAGATGAGTTCTAGTTAGTCCTGAGGCTGCTCTGTGTTCTTAAGTTTTTCTGTTGCCCCCTTTACCTAATTCTCCATTCCAGGGATCACTTCTAGGCAGAATATTGGTGTCTTACTTAGCTAACCTCCTCAGCTTCACCTTCTGTGACTAGCAGTGTCCCCTGGAAGTCCTGGAGCTCTTTCTGAAGCCCTGAAATTTTTTATAAACTGCCTCCTGCAGGCAGCAGGAGGATCAAACTGAACAAAAATATCACCATTTGCCAATCTGTATAATAACTTAGACTCCACACGGATTCAGTGATGAACATGAAGACACAGACTAAAGCTCTTTTTAAAATTACTATGATGAAAGTAATCTCAAGGAACATTGAATTATTAATGTATGGCTAACCTTTTAGCTTCCCTTTTGAGCTTTTACTTTGATCTAAGCATACTTCTTTCATTAAAGAACAACCAACTCATTTTAATTTGTCATCTTAATTTTTCAATTTGTTCATTGCAGTCTGAATATACCTAAATCATCTCATCAGATGATGTGAGAGTTAGCACAATTTCCATAATATTCACTTGGTGTTTAAAATGCTTGCAATATCCAGGCACCAACTCTTTAGTTTTCCTGTCTTTTCTTTCTGATCTTGTGCTTTTCTATTTCTCCAAAACAGAGATTTTTCTTGTTTTAGCTGGAGTTGAAATTGGTGTGATTTTTTTCTGGCTCCCAAGTCAAAAAGCCTCCACCTCACATAAAGCAATCTAACCCATCAACACCCTGCTGCACACAGCAGCTTCATCAACTCATGGCAACAAAGTTCTCAGAATAGTATTCTTTAGCTGGCTGTTGATGCCAAGCAACACAAACAGATGAATGATTTTATTTGTCTTAAGCTGTACCTTTAATATTTGATGTACTGATTGAACTCTGTACGCAATGGAGCTTGGTGGGGGCAAGGGAAATACAGCAGATACAGAGAAAACTAAAACACAGGCAGACAAATGAGAATTCTGTGGTGAAGAGCACTTAGTTTGTTTTTTTTATTGAGCACATACAGGGCTAGGCATAGTCCGAGGTCTTAGACCAGACTTACCTGGATTAAAGAACCTTTGAGTCTCTTTGAGCCTCAGCTGCCCCTGCAGGATCCCCCATGCTGGGCACTCCCTGTCAGACAGAGTGCACGGGAGGGAGAGCTCTCTTAACTTCTCTATCTCAGTCACTGCCCTCAAAAACTATTTTCATGCCTTCACTCCAAACTTTTAAAACCAGATAAATTCTACTCCCAAAGAAAATTGCAGGATACTTCCCCAGGAACTTCACTACCACCAATATCCAGCAGCTTAGAAAGGCAGACTCTTCTATCACTGTCCCCCGATGCTCCTACTTTTAGCTGCCATTCCTCGAGACAGACAAACAACTATAAACACTGGTGGTGAGGAATAAACTCTTCCCTCTCCTTGGAATACTTGGCTAGTTAAGAGTGCTGATACAACTCTTTACAAACCTCGCCATATCCAAAACAATAGTCTGTACTCCTCCACAGCATTCACCAAAGTACATATATTTACACCATTTGTCACAGAAGACATGTTTGTAAAAAGCACATATATAGGGAAAATTATTTCATAATGAGAAGGGTTCCATTGTATATATATTTCTACAATTAATAGTAAAGGCATCCAGACAAATCTTGGACAAAACCCTTGTTACTATTTCTATGCATCTATGAAAACAAAATTGTTGGTGGGATTCTCTTTAGCATCTGTACCAGCCACAGAGACAGTCAGTTTGCTAGACTCTGCATTAATTGTTTAGCTTTGTCATTTCAGAGGGAGGTGAAGCATCAGTCCTAATGTGATTCTTTAAACCTCTGTTGTGATACAGAATAGAAATACCCATGATATTGGGAACTGTGTGAGGAAATGTTTGTTACACATGACAAACTCATAGCACTGTTTGAACAATTTAAGAGTGAGTTTCCCTACTAAATTAGAGTGCCTTTTAGTATTAAAATTACTACCAAGCACTTATAAAAATAGATGTATACTTATTTACATTTTAGAAGAATAGCAGTTCTAAAGCAGTTTGTTCATTTAATAGAGATAAATATTAATTTCACCTTCAACTCCATTTAAAAAAGCAGCTTGGACCTAGTGACTTTGTTTCACAGGAATTAATTATCTGGAGGGAAGCACATTAGAATATCGATTTTTTTAATTTCAATTTCAAAAAAGTAAGTATTTTCAATTGTTCAGAATGACTTGCAAAACAAAGAGAACTTTATTAATAGTGAGGATGAAGCTAACTGTGCACCACATGATTTGGCATGAATAATTACTATTAGCATGATGAAAACTGCATCAGGAATCATCACATAGTTATAGTATTTCCATCATCTTTACTTCCATTTGTTTCATTCATTTTTTTAGTTATACTTGAGAATGAACCTTAGAAAAGACAAGAGAGGAAGAGAAGGAAATGAACCTAAGGTTAACAAGGGCTATTTATTTCAAGAATGGAATGGTTGTGATTGACACAAGATACGATATATTGCTTTACTTTATCTTGTTCCAGAAGATCAGTACAAAGGAAGGAGATTTCTGAAGAGGGAAGAACCTACATTGTCACAGCCTTCAGCTTAAACCACGGCAATGGCTTAGGTTTACAGACTGCAATTGCAAATCAATTACAGTCATTAAAAGGAAGCAAGAATTGCTTAGATGGTGTCTCGCAGATCCTCTGAACAAACAAAAAATCCCAGCAATAGGCAGAGGTAAATACATAGAAAAGTAAAAGAGATGGATTTTGCACTCAGGTCATGTATTGTTCCTAAGCTCTTCTGAAACAAAGCAGTGGTGACATGGTAGCAAATTCAGAGAACGCTTTAAATGTTGTGGTTTGCCGGAAAATTACCAAAGAAATGGAATCCCTTCCCCACTTGAAAGAGAAATTCCTGCAGCTCTGCAGCTCAGTCGGGGTTCTAATTACACTTTGGCACAGTCATTCGCAGTCAGTGCCCAGTATATGCCCACCTACAGAGGGTAGCATGATTAGCTCTTCTGAGTGTGAAAATTTTGTAATAATGCCAGTATTTAGATGTTTTGATCAGAACCAAAATTTAAGTTAACACGACTGCAAGATTTGCTGGGTATCTCAGTTTTTCTTGAAGTCACAGTCAGTCAAAAAAATACTATTAAACTACTCTCTAGTGACAGCTTGCTTCTCTACTGAAGAAAAACAATAGTGCAGCATCCACTGGTTTAATTTTCACTAAATATATAAAGAAACTCCACTTCTGTAAAAATAACTTCTAAAATTAAACTTTCTATTTTAAAGGACAAAGTATTCCAGTTCCAGATATGCTTAATGACAACCATGAAGTAGGGATCAATAAAATAAAGTAACTATCCATCAAAAATATGAAGATAATCCTAAGAACTGTGCAGTGAAGCATGGAAATGCCTATCTTTTGTTCTTGAATGCCACAGAGAAAAATAAGTTCTTCAAAACAGTAGAACAAATGGATGAGGTTAGATAAGAGACAGTCAAAACCAAAATTGAATTGTCTTGTTTATACTACTAGAATGAGATATGAAGATTCATTTAGAATTAGCCACATATTAGCATATCACATATTACAAGGTGGTGAATGTACAAAGATTAATACAGATAAGAAGAAAGAAAGCTGGCTTCAAAATCTGCCTTCACTGATTTTTTATAAAATACCACTACAGGAACACTTCAAACAGTTCAATTTCAAGTGGATTATGGGAAGGACTAGAAAAAGTTGAAAAAAAGTTCTCTTTGATGCTGTATGTTTCTTAAGAGTTGATTAAAGAAAAATAACAACAAACACCAATACCCCACCCCCTAAATCTTGTCAAATAATCTGTTTATTACAAAGGAACCACTTACCCTTCTCTGCTGAGGCATACTAGGGTAGAGATGAGTGGCATAAGCCATGGATTAACACCCTTTTTGCTCATAAAAGAGAAAAAAAGCATGGCTTATGTTCTCAAAGCTTACAAGTGGGAGGGAAGAAAGAACTGGGTTTACACTAAACTGAGTTGTTACTGAAATGCCCCACATTCCCAAAACCTGAACAATTAATATAAAGTCCCATTCAACCAACTTTCTAATCCTGAACAAATTGAACATACAGATAAGGCTATAACCATAACTTCAATTCAGTGAATTCTCTCTTTTTAGCAGTAAGGGGAATTAAAAGCTATAAAGTACAGTCAGCCTCAATGCTAGAGAACAGAGCTGATGGACCCTCTCAGCTTTCCTGGTGTCTGCTGGCCAGCTGTAATCCAAATGGGGTCAGTGCCACAGGACAGCTGGCCCTCCTCCTCTGAAACATTTGAGGGTCTTTTTCCTACCAGCATTTTCCCCTCGACTTTAATCTGTGATGATAAAAATACAACAGAGCTCTGCAGCAGTAATACCATTTCAGCACTGCTTTTAAAGCCTTCAGAGATTGGTATATTTTTAGCTGTTGAGGTAGCAGCCACATTACCTGCTGAAATACTAATAGTAACTGCTGTATTTTATCATGATTTCAGGTAGGCATAAAAGAACAGCAGGGGACTCAAGGATCACAAGAAAAAGCTTCAAAATATAACAAAATTGTTGCACCTTTTCGTAAATAATGTTTACCTAATAAGGACTCTTGTTCCTCTACCAAGTGTTTAAACAAGGGCATTTGAAGAACCAGTTAACATGAGCCATGAATCATAAATCAGAAACCAGTTATCCGTGACTCACACATCTACTGTCTTGTGAGGGGTTACAGAGCCAAAGAAAAATTCTACTGTCCCTTGGAGGAATCCAAAGCTAGAGATGTAACAAGTTTAGAAAGATACACCAGAAAAAGAGCATACAATCTATTCCTTTAAATACACGACACTTCCTTTTCTACTCTGTCCTTTCTGGAGATACACATGGTGACATTCATTTTTTGACATTTTTGCTACTCTTTATACAAAATCAAACAGATCGGTTAAATGGTACCTTCTAAGAGAGAACCACCAAGAGAATTAAGAAAAAAAACAAGGCAAATGAAAAACCCATACCCCACTTAAATCTTTACTTCACTCAGAATTGTTTCTCGTGGAAAAGTACTCTAAAAGTTCACTATATATAACCTTCAGTTCTTCTCCCTCAGCCTCAGATGGCCTCCCAGACAAATGTTTTATATCCCATAAAAAATTGTGCCTTTAGAAAACAGGACTATTTTAACTGAAAAGGAAACAATGAATATTTTAATAATACAGTAACAGTTTCCATGGTAGTTGTGTTGGTGATGGCACTGAAATTTCACCTGTGTGTTTTGATTTTTATATTAAGTTTATCTCTTTTCTACGTTTATTTTCCACGAATAATCTTGCTCTTTTAACGAATATTCATAAAGTGTGTGTGGACTGCAGATATAAACTTGCCAACAGGAATTTGCCATTTACTGTTAGAGGGCAGTAACAGTGAAAACCACAGTTGAATTCAGCCTGGCATTTTGTTTTTAACAATGGGCAAATGAGGAAGGAATGTATCCTTAGGTAAGAGTATTAGACAGAGATACACTGATGACTGAATTTTGCTTGCATGGCCTTTATACACTTTGGTAGCCATTCAGCCTGTGGCAAGGAACAGCAGTCCAATAAAGTTTAAATTAACATTAAAAATTATTTACAAAAGATTTTTAGAATTACTTTACCTCAGGATTCCACTTCTTCCCCCTAAGTGGCAGGTAAATCCAGTGGAAAATAAGTGTTCACAATATTTTTGTGAGCATTCATATTATAAATCTGGTGCTAGGAGTTTTGCGTCCCCACAGAGAGACAACCCACTTGAACAAACTAAACCATCAACTATGTGCAGCTTCAACATATTGCCCACAGGCAAGCAGGGAGAGCCAGAGTAATATTTGCACATGTTGCAAACTTCCAAATAGCTGAGATGTCCCAATTTTCCCAGGTTTATGTTTTTAACAGGATACTGGATGACTTCTTACACCATGGATAGCATTTTCAACACTTAGGTTGCAGTGCTATGGTAAAATACGAAGTATTCAGGGGAATGGAATAACTGAAACTACCCAGGTACACTTTATTTCTTCTAATATATATTTTTAATGTAAAATGGGGAGAAAGAGAGTAAGACCTAATTTAAGGTCTAGTTTTGGTCTTATTTGATCCCATGCTTTTGAATTTTACCAAATTCTGTCCTCTCCGCACTTTTTTAAAGGAAAAAAATATTAAAAAAAAATCTTAAGTTCGCTATACTGTACATACAACAACAAAAATCATGGACCTAAACATCTTATTCATGATATATGAATAAGAACTACCAATACCTAGATATATAAATCAAGTGTATATTCTAAATTGCTCATTTTACTCTGTCCTAAACAAATATAACAGTTGATTTCTTTTCTTCTCAGTCCTGGACAGACTTGGGCTGTCTGATCACCGTAATTTAGGAAAGACTGAAAGAGACATCCTAATGAGGAATTCTGTAATGGCTGCTTGCCAAGAAATCAATCAAGTGATCTCTTTCAAAGTCTCACTAACCTCATTAAACTAGTGAGAAATGAAGCTGTGAGTTTCCCACTTCATTCCCTCCAGGTCTCTGCCACACTGAAGGCTCTCATGGTGCATCCCCAGGTGTGCACACTGGTCACTGCCTCGGGGCACAGATACTGGGCATCTCATATGGTCACAGAGAGGAAAATGGCTCTAGGGGTGCTTTAAAGACTTCCTTTATTTGCTGCAGTTTGCTGTGTAAAAATCGAGGGAATTTAAGCCAATGTCAGCTTCACCTTTCAGGCTCTGAGTCTTTATCTGGCTCCCAGTTACTACCGTGGTGATTCATCCTAATGAGTAGCTAACAACTCTTGGGAGGTGCCCTGAATCAGTACACAGAGAGGCAAACAGACTGCCAGGAGCCTGTGTTTAAAGCACAGGTGCTCTAGAAGATAAGAAAGCCCAAAGGAAGTGATAAGAAGGAAGGTGATGTATCTGGCAGGTTGCAGCTGTGTTCTGTTCACCTGGCTGCTGCAAGCAGGCTCATACAAAGCTTCCTACTACCTCTCCCTCTCTCAGATCTGGTGCAATTCTCTGGTCACCTCCTGTTCTGTTCCACGTGACCACATGGATATGAATTACTCTGAAGTGTCACACATAGCGTCACACTCCCAATAAGAATAATTTAATTTATTTTCTAATAACAACTTTAAACTTACAAACTACAGATGGAATACTCAAACAATTGGTATACACCAATAAGATTCAAAAGGCCAACTTTCCTGAACTGCAGAGAACCAAATGCCTGCTATCATTACTGCACCTCTCCAAACTAAGAGAGTTTCTTCAATACATATGTTAAAAAATATTTGTCAGCTCACCAGCTCTTAATCTTCTGGAAAAGTTCCCTAACCTCCAGAGTCTTAATAAATTCCAAGTTAGTGAGATTTGATTAAAGACTTTCTAGCACAAAAAGGGTTTCTTTTTTTTAATTATAACATTGATTCAATATGACATCCACTCACATGCTGCAGTCCAGCACAAGACTTAAACTCTGCTTAAAAACATACTTAATCCCACAGGCCTCTCCTTTGCATAAATGAGCTTGTTCTCCACATCTCACAACAGTAAATAATGACTGAACAATGTTATCAAGAGTTAGAATTAGACATCAATTCACATCACTCAATGCAAGCATCTAAACAGCAGTCTGAGAAATATTACAGTATTACCAACCATGACATATACAATATATCATGAATCACATTGAAAATTCAAAGGTTTCAAGTATTCACTCCCTGAGCGACAAATGCTTGACACGCTTCTGAACGTTTTGAATATAAATAGTCAAGACAATAAGAATCTGCAACTTAACTGTGCTGTTATGCTGAGAAGCATATGCTGAACTCTGTTTCAGACAATCACTCTCAAAAAGTAGTAAAATAGTTGGGTCTTTCAATAGGAATATTTCCTGATTAGGAGAACTGTTGTTTTTAATTAGTCTGGAATGTACAGACGTTTCTTTAAGATGTGCTTAGAAAGAACACATTTTACCATAAAGAAACACTATGAGATTCATCAGTATTAATCCCATACAATGAAATGACTCAAATTAAAGTATAATCCGACAGATTAATGTTTTGCTGTTTAATTGGTCTAACTTAAACTAGGCATCAATTCTGACCAGACCAGTTGTGATATAATATTTCACAAGTAAAGGATATAGGCATAAATTAGTCCCAATTCTTCCCCACACAGATAAAGGAGAGATGACCTTAGGAGAAGGTAAGAATTTAATTTCCTCAGGAAAAGGTCTCCAGGAAACCTCAGAGAGTAAAACTACAATTTAAGCCTTAGTCATAAGCATTAAAAATGTGTGGGGATGTGTGTGTTACTGACTCTTTCTTATCAGTTATTCAGTACTAATCAGCAAACTTTGTTTTCATGTTCAAAATCAATGTGGTAGGACATGCCTTTGCATTATTTTTAATTAGCTTAGCGGTATGATTTTAAAAGTCTCAAATAAAGATGTCATAACTCAGAAGTAACAAACCAAAAATATTAAATACACAAGATGCAGGAATTATATGGGTTCAGATATCTTTACCATAGCTGAGGTAGAGGGTCATAGGGTGGGGTTTACCACCCAATGATGCTAAAAACAGAACTCTCATAGATTTCACAGTATTATGAATAAAACTATAGTGAAAATTAATCTACAACACTATCCAGAACAGTGTGAATCCCACTGCCCTTACTGGCATTGATATTGCTATAATATTTTTTTCAAATTTTTTATTTGGAGTAGTCTTCCATAGCTGAATCTCAGTTTCACAAATGCACACTGCAATAGAAGAGGATATGTGAAAAAACTGGGGCGAGGTTCAAGAAAAGCAATCACAGAAATATTTGCATGAAACCTCAGAGTCCAGTTCCCAAATTATCCTAAAATATCCACTGGAGTTTCATTTAACACTGAAGTTACTCATACCAGAAAGAAACATCAGTTTCTCACTGTACAGGTCTCCAAAGACCTGAATACCAGAATGTAACTCAGTTTCAGTAGCATTGCTCAGCAGCTTTTCACGTATATGCCTAGCTTGAATTAATTTTCATAAGCTGTTCCTGGTTTGAATTCATTTTCATAATGCTGTTCCAAGGGATATGAAAGGATTAGATACGCTTAGAAACATTTCTAAAATGTTAATTTCCTGGGTTTGGCCTCTAATTTTTCACTGTACCACTATGAGGTATGTACCACTATTTGGGGAAAAATTTCAGCAGCATGAAAGACTCCTCACCCTCTCCCTTGCTCCTTTTTCTCTATCCCATCATCATCAAGACATCCTCAAGAACAACATGCCAGGAATATGAACATCTTTGGTCAAAACTGAAAAATTAACGTGGACCTCTGATAACACAATTAATTACTGAAGTATCACAGTTACCACATCAAGACAGGAAAACTTGGTTTCCTTCGGACAAAGTTCAGGTTTTCTGGCAATCCCAAGAGGGTGAAAAGTGATATTTAACCCTTACCAACAAAGACAGGAACATTCAGAAAGTGACCTGCAGATGCACACTGGGGGCTGCTCCAGGTGTGAGGGCAACATGACTTCATTCTGACCTCGATGTACCTACTTATCTTCTCTGGAAACCAGAATGTAGGTTTGAGGGGAGGACATGGAGACTGCAAACAGGTGGGGATCAAGTGTTATGGATTGCATTAGCACTTGGAGTGCCAGAGAGGGTTCAGGGCCTCAGGAGCCATGAAACACTGAGAAGTTTCCCAGCCTGAGCTGCATCTCCCAAGAGCTCTCAGACAGAAGGCTACTGGTGATCTGGTACCCACTGCAGCCATGAGCTCACCTAAACTCTGCTCAAGGAGCTCATCTGCCTCTCACTGTACCTAAAAGTGAATGTTTACAACACCCCACATCCCAGTGACTGTCTTTTTAAAGAATAAACCTCAAGAGAAATGAGAAAGGCTGAGAGAAAGGGATCACAGAAAGACAGAAAAGTGGTGTGATGATGCTAGAGAGGCAGGCAGTGATCTCTCCCTGCTGAGCCACCAGCACTGCCAAGATTTTGCAAGATTTTGCCAAGATGTAAAGCAGCATAGATCTGAAACACAGGGCAGAGCTTCCACTGATGGAAGCTGGAAGTGCAGCCATCAGCCTTTGCTGAAAACAAGCATGTAGCAATCATTGAAACTGTGGTGTATAAAAGTAGTTAGTAAGTTACAGGAAATCTCATCTAAATACGTGACAGATTTTCCAATGAAAAAGCCCTGTCCAATGTATAGGCTTCTTAATAGTACATTTCTACTCCTGCTGTACTTGTGTTTTTTCAAAAGAGTTAATTTGTCTTTGTCCTAAATGCTTACAGATACAGAGAATATTTTGTAAGATTTCACATCACTTCCCATCCAACATAAGCTTTATTTTCTAAAATAAGCACAGCTAGAGAAACAGGAGGTTTAGAAAACAAATCTGAGCCAGTGCAATTACAGCAAGACTTGACTTGCCTTCAGAACGTAGCCTTGATGTCTGCAAATCAGATTCTAATTTATATCCCAGTGGGAAACTTAAGAATTAGAATGCTTATCAGTACCATGTTGTTCCTGTGTGTTATTTCATTTGGATTTGGACAGGTAGCATTAGGATATAACTGGGTGAAAGAATGTAAATATATTACCACCATGCCTTCCTTTATTTTACTTTAGCAGACTCTTGCCCATCTCTAACTTTACTCATGTAAATACTCTGAAAGCAAAGGGACTATTACTGTGGTTAGGGTTAATCAGATGCTAATGTAATTTACAAAACTGGAGCCCTAAAAAGCAAATGGTTTCAAATAAGAAGGAGTAGAGTCAGACATCTCTGATTTCTATCTCCTCCCCTGGTTTCTTTAAATTTTCTTTATTTGCACAATCTCCTTTGTAGCACCAAGTGCTACAGCCTTTTGCCTTATTTTCTTTCTGCAAACCTACTGATTAAAAAAAGGGTTAACTTAATATTTTATGTAGGGAATCACAGCTGATAACTGCCAAAAGAGCTGCTGTGCATGGACAGCAGTGTGGATGTCTGAGCAGCCATGTCTGCATTTAACAAAGAATACACAGCCCTGTACAAGAGAGCTATTCATCACCTTGATGAATGAGCACCAAAAGAAGTGAAATACCTTGTGGCCTCTCAGAGTCCAACACCCATAACATGCCTCATCAGAAGTCTGTAGTCAGTGCTATCACCAGCAATCAAGCAGGGCAAGCTGGGCATGTCATCCCTCCCCCATACAAGCCCCCAGTGCTACCAGCAGCCAATGACTCCTCACCATCAATACCAAGCCATTTCTAGAGAAACTCTTCTCCAACTTGATGACCTGAACCTGAACAAAATCCCAGCTCTCATCACTTATCCATAGCTTAGTGATACTTGCTCACATCAACCTAAAAGGCTGTTTGCAAGTGGCACATGCCAGCTTCAGGTCTTAGATTAGTGTTAATAGCCTCTTTCTGAATTCATACCTTATTCTAGCTCATTTGTATTTGTAGTTCATATGTTATGATTTATATATATATATATCATGTTCATACATTAGATCTACTCCAGACACTCTTTCTAGTAATAAAATTAGCCTTTACCAGCCCTTTTGGAACTGCACCAATAGCCTGAATCTCTTCTTCCCTTTACTGTGTCTCACCCAGTCACTGAAGTCACTGAACTAGGTTCTGGGGCTCCCTGTCAGCATCACATCAGTCCTCAGCTTAGCCTGGCAGCACCGCTGGAATCCATGGCCCACTGAATTACATCTGTACCCCATGCACTGCCCTGCACTGCTTTGCACCAGCACTTCCTTACTCCACATCATCTGTCAGTACCATGAATTAAAAGATACATCTCAGCATTTCAATCTCTGCTGATGCAGCCGCAACCTTTCAACTAGAATTAGCACATTTTGACCCACCCCCTAAAAGCAGTGTAGAAGATTTACAAACTAATCTAAATTATTTTCTAACTTAAGCAAACTGTGGTTTATTATGGGAGACAGGAAAAATTAAACTCTCCTTTACTATCATTTGAGAGACAGCATCCTACAGAGCACTGACATACTGCTCTGCCACTTCCAAACAGGAACACCATTTCAACCTGCTCTGTTCTGCTGCTTGTCTTGAAATCAAATAAAATTATTTCAGTAAGAGAGGGAGTATATGCTGTCACAGTACGTCTGAAAATAGTGTGTACATTGGCCAGCACTGAAAAGAGTGAGAGCTGAAGTGCAGGTGTTTCGCTGCAAGAACTCATTTGAAGGCATTTGCCAATGAGCAAGCCTGAAAGCCTCTCCTCGACTTCCCAAAAGATTCTTACAATTGCATCAGCAGGAGTACTGCTCCTAAAGTTTGCAGTCACTGATTGGCTTGGCTTTTGGAACAATCCAATACCTTATCATAGCTCTCAGTGCAAGTGCCTATGTTTATTAATGGGAGTCAGCCCTGGAAAAGCACAGGATGAATTTTCTTCCTAATAATGCCCTTCCCCAGTGTCCTTAGGGTATGGATGTGTACACTGATATGTATTGTCACTACTTTCTCAGTTTGAGGGTGACCTCTCCTGCTCCCACACCAAACTCCAATTCTCTATATATTTGAAGAGGGACAGGCTGAGCCTCTAGTAACAAACATATGACTAAAAATTAGGTGGGGGTTTTATGGTTCAAGTGTAATATAAAAACATCCTAGATTTGGACTTACTTTATAGAATAGGCAAGAATCTTACAAATATATATGACCACATGGACATTGGTGAAGTTCTTCTACTATGTCATCTTAGAATCTGCCACTTTGAATAAAATTCATTATTTTTTAAAATGCTGAGTATACACTTTCATCCAGTATATAATTTAATTATCATATCTGGTATGAAAATATCTAGGTAGTTGCAGAATAAGCAAAGCATAATATGAAACCTTTATTAAAGTAAAACTCTCTTGTGGGGTAATACATGTCTTTTCTTTTTAATATGATGGGAGAAAAAAAAGCGGGTTGACATGATGGTGTTTTAAAATCACAAATATCAACACGGCATCATAAATTATTCTATCTCTCTTTGTACTTTATATTCAAGTGATTTATCATCTCCAGGCATCCTAAGTATGCTTGAGAACCAGAATAAATGCACACTCAGAAGTCTTCTTGAACCTTAGATGAAGGAAATTCCATTAAATTCCTCATGACATTCTCTATTGTCATTTCAGCACATTTATGATAAGAATATGGAACTGCCTGCTTTCAATGACTCTTCAACCTGCTATCTACTGGCTTGCCTATCTCTTTAATAATGCTTTGAATTTCAGAGGATAATACTGATAGTTTCTGAAATGAAACTATCTCAGGTTTAAAAAAATATCCTCAGACCTTAATTTTAAATATGAAGTAGAACTATCTGTGTTTAGCTTAAAATTGATTAATGGGATTTGGTTTAATGTGCTAATTTATCACATAACAGCGATTTTATAAGCTGTGAATCTTCTTTTCAGAACACCTTGTTTCTATTTCTTCATAAAAGCATTCCCTCTTTCATTTATCTGGATGTGAACACTATGTGACGATAAATTGCACACCACAACTTCCTATATATCACCGTGCCCCTCACCTTCTCAAGCAGAAAGCTCTCTTACAATTAAATTACCAGAAAGACATGGTAACATGTTAACAAATAAGGCAGGAACTTGGTTTTATGGGCTTATGCTGAGCAGTATAATCAACCAGAGGATGCCAAGTATTTTGAGTATGCATTTCATACTCAACAAGATATCCAAATAATTTTCAAAAAAGGAAAGGTAAATGTTTTAAAGCACTTACTTGATTTTGGGTCACAGAACCCTAATAAAAATTAGTATGATTTAATATTATTTAATTGGTTCATATCAAAAGAAATTATGAACGAAGGGATACAGAAAAGCATTCAGTGGGGTCTCCTAAATACCTAATTGTCCTTTTTTTTTACCTGTAAATATTTTCTCTCCATGTGGAACAGAAAAAGAGGGAAAAAGAGTAGTACGTTAGTAATGTCTCAAAAATGTCACCCATGTCACCCTACCTTGGCATAATTAACTCAGTTAAGATAAAAGAGTATGACTTGAAAACTCAGAAATATGTGATATTAAAAGAGAAAAGTAAATTAATGCCTGCAATGAATTCCATATGATCTAGATATGTGCAAAGGATCAGGATATATGACAAGATACTGATACCATTTCACATCACACACAATGCGGTCCACGAAGCCAGCAAAGGCTTATTTGAACTTATTCCTTTGAATTTATTCCTAACACAATTTTCTTTTGGCCCAAGTAAATATATCTTGAAGATACAGAAATATCAGAGCTGAAGTAAATATATCTTGAAGACACAGAAATATCAGAGCTGAAGGTTATGCAAGTAACACTGAAGAATTATAGTTTTAAATTTAAAATAACTTAGTCAACCCAATTAGACTATGCTCCACCATGTCATCAAACCCAGAGCACCTAACATATATTTTTGATTTTAAAATGCTGCTTCTAACCATTTGACACTGATATTTCATAAGGCTTCTAGGCTGCCAACAATCACATCCATCTGTTATGCTGGCAGTGTGCTCAGTCACAAGGTGTGTTGGATCTCTTTATTTTAGGCACCATTGCCAGAGAAATACAAAACCCTTTGAACCAAGTGCAAATGCATTCAGAAAGTACCAGCTAAAGGCTTTTTGGATGGGGCAAGAAACTTTGGGGAGAAAATAAACAGAGGAAAGAAAGGAACAGATCTAAAGAATGGAATAGCTCTAACACCAGTCTTACCTTTGCTTGAAGAAGTGAACATTGAAACATTGAAACATTGAAAAGAGTCATTACTAACCAACAATCATGCTAAGTGATACTTCCCACAAGACACATACTGGAAATAATAACACTCTCTCCCTATTTCTTCCACAGAGTTTAAAGAGCACTTTCTGATTTCTCTCTCACACATGTGCATATATAGCTATACATCCACATAAATACACATGCATTTACTAAACATAGATATTCATAGCAAATATAAATATTATATACACATAATAACAAAGACATGCATGTTATATATACATATGTATTTGTATATACACATACATAATTTTTACTGACAAGCTCTCTGTGGTTCATTACAACTACAAAGGAGCAAAATCTACTGTGCTGTAAAGTCTTTTTGTTTTTCCCTGGGGGAGGAGGTAGTTGCTCAATGCTTCTGCATAGCAAACACATCTTTCTGCACGGTTACAATAGAGAAAAGCCACACAAGAGAGTATGGTTAATCCATTAGGACAAGCTCTGTATGTTCTAGAAGAGCACTGTAGCTCCAACCTTGCTTCTCTTTTGAAGGAGAATTAGGAAAATGTCTTCACTTGGGCAACAGTTTTTTCAGCCATCATTTTCTTGCTACCAACCTTGTATATCGGTTGAGAAGTATTTAAGCACGGAAATCTCAATGGAATTTGTGGGTTTTTTTCTCTGCAACTATCAAGAGATCCTTAAAATTATCAGCTATAAAATGTGGTATCAGCATGCCAAATAATTTTCAGATTATTTCCATTTATTCCACTAAACAAACTCAGCTGTGTTACTCCTCAAGTACTCAGCAAAACAGTCTAAGAGACAATTTCGAAAAAGAAGTTCCTAAATTTTAGTTTCCTTTTAATTTATTCCTCTGCACCGTTAGCCCCCAGCACTTTCATAGGAAAAATGCTCCATATTTTCCCAAGTATTGATACTTGGGCTTTTCTTTTCCAGAGAAGTGGTGGCTGTGCCTATGAGGAGAGCAAAGGAGCAGTGCTGGAAGCCCTGCACTCGGCTCAGGAAGCACTTTGCATTACCAGCTGTCGCCCAGGGCTGAGCCCTGTGGGAAGAATCCCATTCTGCCTGCAGCAATTCTGTCTCAGCTGTTTGGCCAGGGGCTGCATCAAGGAGTGTCCTCATGCCAGCAACATTTCAGTCTCCAGCGAGAACTGATCCAATTTGGCAAAAACAGGCTTTATCTCTTTGCTGACTGCGACCAGAGCAGATGAGGTCCCTCCACAGCCAATGCCTAAAGTGCCACTCCACAGTTCGTAACTGCAAGCACAGCACCAGTGGGATGTTCAGGAACGAGATTGTCAAGGATTAGATTTCTTAGCAATCAAAAGTGCCTCATGATAATAGCTACAGAAACTGTTGGAGGAATCTACAATATAGAGCATTAGATGTCAAAAAATGACAGTAAAATGTGAGAATATTGATCAAGACAGAAGCAAAATAAAGGTCTGCACTAGAATGGAATACTTTACCTTAACTAGTGAAACAGTAATAGATAGCTCATTTTTAGTACTATTTTTGTAAGAGCCATTCTCTGAGGTTTCAAGCAATTACTGATACTTTCTAATTTCTACTTATTTGAGGAATGTGCCACAGAATCTTCACTCAAGAAGCCCAGTGAATGAAAGCCTCAGTTTACTCACCACAGAGCAGTTCTTCATCTCTAATTCTCGTGGCTTGTAGATCACAGCCTTCAAATCATACAGTTCTCTTTTTAGTCTGGTGGAAGACAAAACAATTCACCTCTTGTAAATACAATCATGAATTTTGAACACAAAAATACATCTACAGCCTGCAATTCCTTTAAGAAACAATACAGCATATCAAAACTAAATTCAGAACATGACTCCATCACTTTGACTACTGAAGCAATGTTTTCCAGCAACAAGACTGTTTTACAAATATTGTACATTAATGCCAATGTCAGTGATGTCAGTGTGAGGCTGTACAGTTAAGACTCTGCAACTCAGAAAAAATTAACTATGTTGTTAAGCAGTGTGACAGTGAGCAATGAGGATTGATAGTAACTGAGTGACATCCAATTTCCTCAGACTTTAGACCTTTCACATGTCACATGCAGGGACACTGGATTCTTTCTTCTTTTTGTATTTTATCATCTTAAAAATTGCTTTTCTTCTGCAAATATAAAAGGCTAGTCTTCCACAAACATTTATATAAAATTCATTTTCAAGTTCAATTCACTTATCAGATTCCTATAATAACAGAAAATTCTAAATATTAGAAAAATCCATAAAATAATATCATTTCTAAACTGAGATTTTAATTTTTTTAATTTAAGCTGCTTTCACTTATGGGAGATGAGCCTATATCTGCATCACAGATTGGCAGCTATATACATAGAATTTGATGTAGAAAAACTGTTAGAGTTGTACAAGTCCCAGTTTCAATTTTAAGTAGGATAATGCTTTTGGTTTCAGATCTTAAAACAGTCAACATTACAATACAGGCTAAAAGTATTATAACCTGCACTAGTATATTTTCAAGGCTTTCATCACAGAAATGGGAAAGAAAGTAGCCTGGTAAGTCAGCCAGGGCGTTACATCCCACAATTAATTATTTGCCTTCTTTCTTATTACATGAAGAGTTCATTGAGAAGTAAAATTCTCTCTTCTTCCCAATTTCCATTTTTTCCTTCCAGCAGGTCTTTCCAAAGTTACCTGTAGCCTTACCAAACTCATGAAGTCACACCCATCCCTAGTGATACTTGTGGAGCTGATATAGTTCTGGTTCTGGGAGAACACCATCATTTCATATCGAAAAAATCAATCAGGGAACTATTCCTCTCAGAGCTTTTCATACTATTCCTGCTACACCTCAGGAAAATTACATTCTTTGCAAAAGTAACTCATAGAATAATTTTCCCAGAAAGCAATCAATAAAAGCTCCCCTCATGCCCTTCCATCTCTGTTTTCCTGAGAAATAAAGCCACCAGCTGTGCTGGCACCTTTGATAGATGATTTAAGTGAATTTTTCTGAACATATTCCCTCTCTCTTAAGCATATAAGTTGCAAAACTGTTATTCTTTAGATCCTATATATCACTAAGTAGGTTCAACCTTTCAGTAATCCTGGAAACACAGCAACTGGCTTCAATCCTGAATGAAAGCAAATCAGCCCAGCTGGAAAGCTAAAAGTGTATGACAGAGTAACAATGAATGTTCAGAAAGAGAAGAGTTTTCACCAAAGTTCAGCAGTATTTTCTCTAAATGAATAATAAGAACTGCATTATCGCTACACAACAAATACAGACACAACAAATCCTCTTCAAGCTTTAGAAGATTACATACATTTTTCTTACTTAGTTTACTAATTGTAGTATGTATTTTTAAAATATTCTACACTCACATTAAATTATAAACCTATCAATTATTTTAAAATAAGGCATAGATACATGTACAATAATATTCTTAGCAGTATGTCAAATTATATAATTGATCTATTTCTAATCCTAAGTAGTGAAAAAGACTTGTAATGACAAGTAGTATTTTATCACTGGTTATGATTAATATACATTTTTGCTCTAAAGCAAGGATATATTTAAACTTTTCCTACTCTTTGCATAAAATTGCAAGGATCTTAATTTAACTTAGAAGTAAAACAAGAGCTAATACAACTACAGGAAAAGCTAGTCTAGTTATATAAGCCTTGGGATGAAACTTCACCCCAAATGAAACACTTGAAATGAAAATCAGCCCCTTATACTTGCGTTTTCACTGGGCCTAGAAGCAATACAGTTACAGTTCATCCACTCAATCACTTCTGATTTCCAGAGCTTTTTTTTCCAGAGGGATGTTGAAATGAGATACCTAAACGTATTCTATGCCAAATAGTCCAATTACTAAGAGAACTGACTTTGGGTCTTATACCTAAGAATAATTACAGAAATCATTTCATCTGTCATGTGAAGAACCCAGAATAAAATGAGCTGTCACAAAGTATTGTGTCATGTCACTGTACACATGCACACACACATTTTATACAAGAAATATTGCAGCTGTTCTCTTTCCCTCCTACAGGGACACAGTCTAAGGTGGCAGCTTTCCTTGGGGAATATGCTATCATTAGATTTCCCATTTGGGCCTTTTCCATGAGAGAGATTTTTCCAGTATCACAGATTAAATCATGTTAATTTCAAACTGGAGGCAGCTACATCAAATTGATTTTTAGAAGCTGAGGAGAAGAGAGAGAGATTTGGTGGATGGTGTGAGAGGAAGCAGCAATGTAATACACATTCTCAAAATTGTCCTTGTGTGTTTTGTATTTCAGGAGCCCTTGAGATTTGCATTGCTCTATTTACCTCGTTGAACATTTCAGCTCTAGTAATTCCCTCTCTCATATCCACTGTCACATCACTAGCAGCACTGCATTTCTGAGCTGTAAGCAGGACTATGGCTCCTTTTTGAACTTACGCAGTAATTTCTTCAAACAGAACCAAGATCTGTTCCAGCAAAAAGCATGAATATTAAAAATAATAACAAAATATCTCTGACAATAGGAAGAATCATCTTAGGAGTCCCATTTCACTTATGGGAAAATGAAAAGGTCATCAGATGTCTGAAGACTGTGTCTGAACAAAGCATCCTTCTGTCCAAGGAGCTGAGTCCCAGATGTAGCAGCACTTACTGCTCAAATGCTGAAGATTGGAGTTATCTGATGACTTAAGTCACCACATTACAACAGAAGTTACAGAGGAAAAAGTTTTGCTTTTTCAAGAAGTCTCCTCAGTTTAGTCCAACTGGCAGAGATGCTGCTATTTATTTTAAACTCAACCAAAACAGCAATTTTATGTTTCCCATCCATTTTAATTTTCCAAAATGTAGCAAAATTCTGAATACAAATCTCATCATTGCCTTACAGAATCAATTAAAAGAAAGGTTTATAACATCTGATTAATAGACATTAGGATTCCCAGCATCTTGGAAAAAACCACTAATTCTTACTGTGAAATAGATACTAAGAGACACACCATTGAGTACTAGTCTGTAGAGGTGAACTAACCGAAAAGCTTAAAAACTAATTTTTGCAAAAATTGGAGGCAACTGTGTTTTAGTTTAGTTACAGTTTACTCCATATGGTCAAAATTGGTACAGTTGACAAAACACATCTGTTCCTCAGAATTCCTCAATAAGAATTCTTCCCCTTCCATATACTTTTGAATATTTTTTTTAATACTCCTCAGAAAATTCAAATTTAATTAAGGCAGAAGCATTTGGAGTTCCTAGTTCAGGTATCATGTGCTGCTTTCAAAAAGCTACTTGCATATGCTAAGTGGAGTGCTAAAAATAGACCAGCACAATTCAAAGTTTCAAACTTCAAACTTTCTGAGAAATCACTTTCTGGCAGTCTTGAGGAGAGCTATTAGATGTCAAATCAGTATCACTTTTGATTTCCTTAGACCAGATTTAGCAGAAGAACTGAATGAAGTGAGGCACAAGGGAAGATATCCTCAACATAAGCCTCCCAGGCTTTTATGTTTAGATCAAAGGGTATCGATTTACAATTCTGGGGATGAAAACAGTGGTGAAGAAACTCAGGCAGTTTTAAGTAAAGTGCTGAGATCAGTGCCAGATCTGACTTTAGCTATGAGTTCCATCAAATAAAAACAAGGCCAATGGCTTGTCAGAAACATGCTTTCCTTTCCCCACCCTACTTGTAACACTAGTAACTATGCAAATGCAAAAAAAATAAAGTTATGAGGAGAAAAAAACAAGCAAACAAACAAAAACCAAACCATTTACATGTCCCAGATCAATCACAGAATGAATGCAAGTGAGAAGCTGGAGGACCACAAGAGGAGCAGTAGTAAAAATGAGTGCAAGAAAAGTAAGACCTCTGTATAGGGGATCTTACTCAATAAGATCACACAAACAATAAACACAAATGCTTTGCTGCCTCAGCAATGAGGGGAACAGACACCCTTCCTTTGAAAGATGCAGTCCATAACCAGGGGTCATCCAGTACTAAAAGCTCTGCAGATCACATCTATGCTTGCTTTTGTTTCAGAGTGAGTAGTTATTTTTTTAATCTTCTAGCCATTTTAAGTGTTAGCATGCATAAAAGTCATTTAAATGGAAGCAAGAAAAAGCTTTTTGAAGTAAAGTGGACCTTTTTTTTTTAATGGTGACTATCACTTTTAATGTCATTCATACAGGAGAAAAATCCTCCTTTTTGTTAGTCAGTTGATTTTCTAATTTTCCTTTTTAAAACTCATTAAGGCAGCAACAAATTTCATAATCCTAAATAAAGTAATACTAAACAAGAACAAAACATAGAATACCACAAGTTTTATGAAGAGCTTCCATATGCTCAACCAGAATTCCAAAAGGAATGAAACATGCTTGAACTCTAAGATTCCTGATGGGAAATACCAGGAGGAAATTAAGCACATCTTTCATTAGGTTAATTCACTTTTCTCTCTTGAGAAAAAGAGGAAAGAACAGCTCAGAAGCTACCAGCTCCTAGAAGTAACATCACTCATAACATACCATCTTCCTTGCCGTGTCTTATAGTGATCTCAGCAGAATCCATCCTAGTATTTCTCCTAAAAAAAAGAAGCAGCAAACAGTGCAGCATCGGTAAAGTTTGGCAGAAGAAGGTGGAAAGTGTAATGCAGAACAGCACAGTGGGGGAGAAAGTGACTGTTCAACAGCCCTGCAATATAGCTTTGTTTTCAGAAATGGCACTTAGACAATAAATAGACATCCACTTAACTCACTGCACTCAGTGCGATCCCTAAACCTAAGGGTCAAATTCTGCTCCATAGAAGCAAGAAGCACTTCAGCAGAATGGTATATTCTTCACAAAGCTAATAGCAAATGGATATGTGGAGTACATATGACTGAACTCTGGAGATCTTGGATGATGCTACTTCAGCTGGATGAAAACTATACTACTTTAGTAATATAGATTTTCTTATTCCTCCTAAAGACAACAGGAAAAGCATTTTTGTCATCTCTGTGTCTAAAAAACAGCAGGTCTTTAATCAGGAATGGGGCATGCTGATGTTGTTATATAAACAGGGAGGTAAAAAAAAGGATTAGTTTTCATCACAGGAATATTGTTTTTAGAGGTTGTTAAAACATAGTAAGAGTAACGACTAAGAGTAACAAATGGATTAATGTCTTTGTTTCTAATCAATTCACACTTTCACTCCTTGAACTCAGCAGTCACTTGTTTGTCAGTTGACCTTTATGGAGAACCAGTTCATCAATAATTCTAAATTTCACCTGACCAAGCCCAACTGGTAATACAGACATCACCAGCTTTTGTATCTTTTCACAAAAGGTTCTTTCTTTCTTAGTGGCATGGCTTCTTCAGCTTACAAGAAAGAAGCAGCAGCCATGGAGTTCTCTCTTGAGCAAACCTCTTATCAAGTACTTCACTGAACCTAATAGAAATAATAATGCATAATTTCTCAAGCTACAATGCCCTGCACCAGTTTAAACCTCAGAGTACATGAAAGCATCTTGATAGCTATCTAAGGGTGAGATGCACTATTGTCATAGACCAAAAAACTGCTCTACAGAGATAACAAAGGCAGAGGCAGAATATCTGAATTCTCCCTTAAAACCCAAGGCAGCAGAGCTGCTTTAGTCACTTAGATCAATGTCAGAGTTGCTGCATGCCATCACAGGGCCCATACAGTGTGCTCCCCAGACAGCTCTGTTGGCATTGTGTTATTTTCCTTCATATAAAAGCAGTCTTTCTCATCAAGCCATAGTGTCTCTTGCCTTGTCCCTACATCTGGGGAGCACAAAGACTTGTGACGAACCTTCTGTCTCAAGGCAAAATCACTCAGTGCACCTAACCTGGGATAGAAGATAAAGAAATACAGATTGCAATCTTAAGAAAAAAGCTATCACAGAAAATATATTAAATGCATCATAAGATTCAAGATCTTAAAATTATGTGGTTCCTTATCCTACTTGAAAGACTTTAGGTAATGAAAAAGAAAGCATGATAGGTCATGGATAGGGCTCAGAAGACCTCAATTCAATCCCTTGCCTGTCACTGAATTTCCCTCTGCTTCATTTTGGCCTCAGAATGAACACATCATCTTAAACTGGGGCTGTTTACACACGGGCTGGCAAAGGAGGAAGGCAAACAAAGTAAGAGTAATGTACAGACAAAAGGGACATCAATACACAAATCAATTTCCTATCAAAATACTGCAGTGTCAGCAACTATCCAACAATATTTAATGCATTGCTTTGTAAAAATCAATTACTACACTGTGTATTGTTAAAATATTTCATGCAATTACTTAGAGTTATCTGAACATCACTCTGCACAATAGTCTTCAGTGTAAAGCAGAGCCCAGTCTGATTCATGTGCAGACATGGGCAACAGAATTAATCCCTTTGGAAGGCAACAGGGAGCCAACAGAAAAAGGAAAAGGTGGAATCAATAAAAAAGAAGACCTTATCTGTCACAAATGTAGTATCTTAGGCAAATTTTAAGCAATTTTTTTCAGGTATATGTTATTTTTCCTAATACAAAAGACAATGGCCCTGGGTTATGACAAAAATTGTGTTAATCAAATAGATTGTTTAGCTAAGCACTTGTGTATTGGAAGCGGTATAAAAAAGAGCAAAAATATGTAGAAAATAATCTTGCTATGTCTTTATCTATCAATTCTAATAATTTTCACAATAATTTTTGTAAATACAGTTACACTGACCAATTTTTTCATGTCAATGTTTCCCTCTAGAAAAATCAGAAATAAGAAATGTGAGATGTTTCTGTCCTTACAGACTGTCCACAGCAGGAAGTGAGAAATGGGATTGATCAATGTTTTTAATCAGACCCTGTCAAAGTGTATTGATGCACTTGTTACTACAAACGTTAGGTAACTATGCTACTAAATGAGGCTTTGTTGCAATTTCATCATGTCAGCATTATAGATTAAAGATTATCCTTTTTGATAACATCACAGACACATAAGATGATACTTGTGATACCAAGCACAATCTATTTCACCTTGGAAAACAACCAAAAAGGGACAACTGAAGAGAAAATTGCTTTGACTACTGGGGGATGACTGAAGCTCAGAGAGGCGTGCAGCTGCTAGAAGTTGATATAGTTTATATATTGCAACTGTATTCCAAGAATAACCTAATTCTTAAATGCACTTTTTTTATTTATTTCACCTACTTAGGTCAATAAGTAGGAAGTTTAAGCTCAGCATGTTTCCCAAGAAAAAATAAACTGATTAAGTACAGTCACAATCCACATTCTCTTTAACAAGAAATATTTTCTAGTTTATAATTTATACAAAAAAACACCAAAGACTGGAGGATGCTGCAGAAAATACTTTTTCAAAGACATATAGAATACTAATCATTCCATGGTAGAATAATAATAGCACCCATAAAATACTTAAATACACTAGTATCTATTGCAGAGTAACCTCCATAAACAGGATTGGCATTAAAGTGACAAAGGAAAATGTAAAACAAAATAATTCACACAATGAATTTGAAATACTGTATTTGCCTAAAACTGTCACACTATGCAGATCACATTAAATAATTTGTTGTTTAAGCTACAAAACTAATGCCTAAATTACCTATAAACCATTAGCCTGAATAATCTCAAGGGAATGTAATTACATATACAAAGTCTTTCATCTCAATTATACTAAATATAAAAACAGTAAGTAGTGAATAACTTTCCATAAACAAAAATTTGCTACCATTAAACAGATCAAGATTTGTTATCACTACACATTGGGACAAAGAAATAATTACAAAATGAATATTCATCTCATCAGGACTCAGCAGCACTCAGACTTTGAGTGTTTAACTCAATGGGTCTGCACTTCTATCCCAGTGATGGAATCAGAAATGGATCTGAATGTCTCCATAAATCATGAACTGGTCTAGAAGTCACTGAAGCAAATTTTTTCACAGCATGCACTTGAGAAGAGGGACCACCTTGCTTCAGGGCTGCTCAGGCACACAGCCACTTTCTCATCACACAGCCCTTGTTCTTACTGATAAACCCACTCCTGATTCTAACCACACTCCATCCCACAAGAGCTGTAAAGGAATACTGAGCCACCTTCATTGCACAGGTAATGAAAGTAACTTTTTTCCAGAATAATCTCATACGTGCTGCAAACGGAGAGTAGAATAAAAATCAGAAGATGATTCCCTTATTAACGACAATCAAGCTAGTTTTCTAAATAAATAGTTAGTACAAGCAGTGCCTAACTCCCTTATACATAGAAACACTGAGGTCCTCAACATGAAAATGTCTTTTCTAGGACGCTCAGTAAAACTTTGCAACAAAAAGTTAACATTGCCTTTAAAAAAATATTTTTATTTCCTATTGTTACAGTAAAAAAGCCAAGAATCTTCACCTGCAGGTGCTGCAATGCTTTTATCTGTATTAAAATGCTCCCAGTGAAGGAGAAAAATTTCTAACGAATAATAAAAAAGGGAATTGTTAATGTGTGAATGATGTTAATTAAACAGAGCATGAATGTGCTGCAAGACCTAGTTGCAAGAAGGGGTAAGAGTAATCAACACAGTTTCTCTCCATTTCTACTTTTCTTTTTGAAAATAACCTCCCCCATTTGCTAATCCCCTCTTCTATTTTATGGTTATGACACTTTCATCCAGCAGCTTTGTTTTGCCTGAAACAAAATTCAAAAGAAGACAAAAAGCTGTTGTGATACACAAGTCTGCAATATGGATTTCCCTTAATTATAGCTACAGAAAGACAAGAGGTTGAAATACAAATGAAAGATTATGAAATACATAAAAAAAGATTTCTCTCCTAATCCCAAAATTATTTGCAGCCTTTCTATTACCTAGCAAGCAAGTCTGACTTCATGGAAACTAAGGATTCGTGACAAAGCAATGAAGTCCATTTTCAAACTTTGGAAAACTTTAGTACCAGGTTCTGATCCCGGAACTCTTTCAATCTTCTCTGGTTATATTCTCCCAGTAAAGCTGCATAATTAAGTCACAATTTCACAAAGCACTAAAGTATGTGTTAAATGCATTTTTCAATCAATGCTTTAATACCATAATCAATCACTCTTACTTCAGAGTGACTCACACCAGAATTTTACCACTTTTACTAACAATTAACTTTCTGAAAGCGTGACTGCCTCTTAAGTTTTTCCTCTTTCCTCCAACATCATCTCAGGCTCTCCCTATTCAGTCTCCACACATCAAAGGGATTCTGAATGATAACTGAAGCTTTTGCTTACCAGATACCCAGTGCTAAATTCTGCTTCAAAGAGAGCCAAAAATACTGCATGCTCAGTAACAATGTTTTCTCCTGTTGTCTTATGTGAGCACACAAACTATGAATGCTTTTGAAATTTCCAGAAGCATTTGAATACATTTACTTTGTGTTTCCCCAAAGTGTTTTCTTATTTCAGGAAATGTCTCAGATCTTTGGAAGAAAATTCAGTGAAACCCTAGACCTGGATAAAATTCATTCTATTCATAGGTACGTTACGTTTTAGTAGTTCAACAGCATATTCTACAGTTTATATTTAATTAAATTATCATCAATTACCTTAATTTTCTTTCCACCTGCATTTTAATGTAGGATTTTTTTCTCCTCATAACTACAGTTCCCAGCTCCAGCCTGCATTTAGTCAGATAATGTATTCTCTTTCACACCCTTTGAAAAAAAACAAAACCAAAAACCCTATTTCTAATGTCTGTGCATTATACTCTTAGCAAGAGTATTCTCAAGTTGACATATAAAATTTCCTTGAGTTTTTTTCAAGAGCTTTGAATGGTTTTTCTGTTACTGTAGCATGAAATCATGGCTTTGTGGAAAAAAGATGCTATTAGCTCAAAAAATATCTCTGTATGATTATTTGCTTCTAGCAATCATTTGTATTTGATTCATTACATGTAAGATTGAATTTTGGTACTAGACAGAAAGATGTAATGATCAAGAAAAATTGAGGGGAAAAATCAGTCTAAAAATTAAATAAAAGGTTTCAGTAAAAAAATTGCATCAGTGCAAAAACCCCTACACTGTACTCTAGAAAGTCATATTAGCATTGCTGTGCAGAACAGACAGAGAGCCACACAGAGCACCCAAACGGTAAGAGAACAAACACTCCTCCTCCAGAAGGTGTCATTTACTTACTTGGCCCAAGAGAAGATGCAGGTCTGAATTCTGCACTTAACTTATTTCAGAAAGGCAGATTTCATATTTCATCATACTTTTTCTATTAACTTGGTTTCTATACCTTATCACGTATTAAGCACTGCAAGATTAAAGTCCATTTATCACTATGGTATCAGCTATAAATAACTAAACAATGAGAAGTCTATCATATGTAATACAGGGGAAACCCCTTTTAATTTCCTACCGATTCCTTGTAGAACACTTGTATTGCCAGAATTTATTTTAATTAAAAGTTCTTTGAAATAATAATGTAAAAAGCAATTTTTATTAATTATTATTGTACATTAAAATGAAGTTCTAGGAAATTGAAGACAGAAGCTATAAAAGGTTCAGACTTTAATGAAAAACTCTTCCTTACATAATTCTGATGTCCTAAATACAGCTCTGTTTGAATTCATTCCTAACTAATTTGCAGGTCAGTCTACCTGTTTCCTGTCACTTACACACCCACAACTTCACAGCATACAGGCACGAACCTTTGTTATCTGGTGAACTAATTAGCTGTAATTATTAAATTTCCACACTCTACACTCCAGGAATTTAAAAAATCAATCCTTGCAGTCCTTTTATGTAACACAATATTTTCCAAAGAACAGAGAAGAGAAGTATAATTTCAGTTTTGAATATACTTCTGAAATTATCGTGACACTTAGTTAAGAGCTGCTTATACATGTGTACATACATATGCAATACAATATAAATATCACTAAAGCAGCATGGTTTGTGGGGTTTTTTCCTTAAGGGCTCATTCTAGCGACTTGCATTTCTTAAGATACTACTATTTTTTAGTGCTTAGGAGAGGTGGTGACTATACATTCTGAAAGGTAGATGACTGACCCAGGTACTGATGTTTCTCGGTTTTCCCTGAATATGCTTTCCATTGTTGGCACTGCCAGTAGAACTCTGCATCCACAACTCCTGCTTGACACTGTCCTGAGTCATTATAAAGATGGTGTTCTATCTTTGAAGATCAGAACCTGCATCCCCACATAAAGAAGAAACTTGGCTATCATTCTCACGAGCACATCGAAACTGTCCTCTTGCTCCCTCGCTACATCAGCACAGAACAGCAGCAAAGCCCTGAGAGAAACTTGGCAGTGGATCTGTCCCACTTGTCTGAGGTTCAGCTGGCAGCAAGAGGCACGGGCAGTGGAGAGAACTCAGTGAATTTGTGTGACCATTTCACTTCAGAGCAGATATTTGAAAATGGCAGTAGCCTAAGATTTCTGACATTTATTTCCATTAACTGTATATGTGAAAAAACTCTCTGTAATGCTAAGCAAAGCCTCCCTCACTTTCTGAAGGCATCTGGAAGACAAAAGTTCCTACAACCTATTGGTTGTAGAGTTGGTTGTAATTTTGTCCCCACCATGACAATGAATTTTAAATTTCCTTGATCTATGAGTGTCTTTGGCCTACAAGCATCAAGCACAAAACAGTACAAGGGCTTTAATTGTCACACTGTTAAATGTATCTTATTATGTATAAAAGCCATTTGTGTCTCATGCTTCGGAAAATGAGGAAGCCTAATAACTTTTTGGAGCAGATGCCACTGATCAGGCAAATAGTAAAAGAAATTACACATAAAATCTTACATGCCTGGGAAAAAACCAACATGTGGACACTTAAAGGAATCTAGAAATACTAAAATAGATATGTCTCTATCTAAACGCTGTATTACAACTTGTATCTAGGGATATCTACTTATCACTGAAAAGAAAGCAACAATACTTCCCAAAACACTGATACAATAATAAAATTAGTAAAGAGAAATATCCAATAATTACTGCAGAATAATGCCATGGAAAAATCAGCAAAGTAGTAATAGGTCCAGGAATATTTGTGCATCTATGTGACCAGGTAAATGCGTACCAATATCTTTCAAAATACACATAACTAAAACTTAGACTTCCATAAGCAATTTCTTTCTCTGGGGAATGATGAGGGGGGGAAAAAGCATGTAAATTTTCTATCAAATAATGAAAGAAAAGGAAAATTTAGAAAATAAAATATTTCAGGCTAAAAAAATATTTTATTCAAAGTAAGTGTCTTTGTTCAAAATGTGACTTTTATTATTATTTTCCATTATCACTCAACCTTTATTTTAGCTAAAGGTTCTCATACAATTTTAAAAAATCATACTTATGCATGTATTTCTCAGCATAAAAATGTTACAACTCAAAATTTTATCTGCTCCTACTGAAAACTCAGTAGGATGTGAGTGAAAAACTGATTTTTTAATTGTTCATTGTCATCTGGGATAATTAAAATAGTCCCCCACCAAAACTGCATTCAGCTGACCAGCTTTGCTGACTTCAAGGACCTTTGGCAAGAGTCTGGGCTACTCCTGTGTGCAATAAGAGATCCCAGCAAGGAGGCTGCTCTGTATTTCTTGCAGAGTGATACATATGTCCAGAAATTTCAAAGTATTGCATAAATTAACTTCAGTATGACACTGTATCAGAAATTCAGTGTTTTCTCATTTGTAAACTGAGGTATTGTGTAGGCCTATTCCCTCGATGCCATTGAGATTTCTGTTGCACAAAGAATCACAATTCTAGTCGTGTCTCCTCAGCTATAAAAATGAATGGAATCAATCCTGAAATTAGTTCTAAAATGACAAAGGACAAGTAAGAAAACTTGGGTGTGGGAAACTGCGCCCAGGCTTCAGCACTGCATGTAAATTTAAATGCCTGATGTGCAGAGAGAGCAGCTGAGCTGCAGGGCAGACACTGGCATGGTAAGGTTGTGCTGCTTTAGGTACAACTCAGTGAATACACGTGAACTTTAGCATCTCCCTGTCATCTCATTCCTTCTGCATCCCTGGAGCATTGCTTTGTCCCAGTATTTGGGGAGCTGACCTTAACAGAAAGTGTGAGTTGAGGCTGTCACATGAGTTAGCCATAGGGACAGGAATCCTTTTGTGACATATCTGAAAAAAGCTCTGCTGCTCCTGCACAACATTTCATACTGAATGCAGGGCACAGCTCTCCCAGCAGATCACCAGTCCATCCACCCCCTAACTCTGACCTCTGTATCAAATCCCCTCTGTATTCAGCAACCCTCTCCCCCACACAGCCCCTCCATTGCAGCATCACGTTCAATGACTCTCACAGTGTCTGCTCCTTCTTACTACCCCACGTCCCTTTGATCATGAAGTCATGCTTCAAATCAAGTTGATGAGATTCTAATCACACTGATAACAAGAAAAAAGAAAGTTACAAAGCCAAATTTCTTTTCATTAAAGGAGCAACAATTAACTGCTTTTGCAAATACAAAGATTTTTCTGTTTACAAAGGAAAAAACAAAGCACAGTGGTACATTTTCATTTGTACACTTCTGTACTACCAAGTCAGCCCACTTGAAATCACCCAAGTGTCCATCCCTTTCCCCATACATGATCAAAAAAATTCTTGCTTCAATAGTAAATATGGTAAAATAATTTATTCTCAGTTGGTAAATTATGGATTGAGATTCAGCATAAGGCACATTTCTCATTGCAGAAATGCAGCCTCTGGAAAACAGGGCATTTATAATATCCAGATTCTCAGGTATAACAGCATAAATGATGATGCTATAGTAATTTCAGAAATAATACTTTTTATTAATTGGATCTTAAAATTTCAAACTCAAGGAAGATGTATGAGTCATATACACATGCTCACAGTATTGAGAGTATTATCTGCCATCCATCCCTGCTTCTGACAAATTGCAGAGAGAAAAATATTAACTTTCTTTAATCAGATTGAAATTACATAAAAGTAACCCTATGTTACCTGGTTCCTTCCTCCTATCACCATGTCTTGTATTATCCTTCCACATTCTCAAGAGAACTGAACTTTCTATGAAGATTAATGCTACACTTACTTCACTGCACGTTAATGTAGAAGACATTATTACTCTGAGCTCCAGGAATTCCCACTGGCAAATGATATTAAATCCATGCATTGTCTCTCCAGGTATCCTGACATGTTGGCTTTAGACCTGCTGTAAATTCAGCTATGGCTGACAGCAGGACTTCAGACAGAACTTTGATTAAAGTATACATAAAAAAACCCAATATTTAACTTGGAAATACACACCAAGGCAAAACTACAATTGTTTCTTCCTATGCCATAACATTGGTTTCTATGGGAACACTAGAGAAGCTGCCAAGTTCCACTTTGAAACAGTAATATTTCTATAGAATTAGAAGACCTTCATATCTTGACATATTAATTATATTGTTTACTGTAATGTATTCATCTGTAATGATGTGTCTAACACAGCACTAATATTCTTAGAGATTTGCCTCTACTTTTTTAAGGGAAATATCCTTGGAACTGCTCTAAGGAAAATTTATGGGATAAGAAAAACATATTGTTTATATATTTCCTATGTCTTACGGCTCAAATAAATAAGGAAACACTGAGAAATTTCAATGTTCTATGGTGCCACCATTCTTTAGAATTAAGTGAGTATAGTCTGTTCAAAGACTCAACAGGTCCTCTCCAACTGCAGATTTACCTCAGTACTTATAAAACTTAACTTCTCCTTCAAGCCCTACAAGACTTTGGGTTAGGAAAGGAAAATAAGCACAAATTGCTAAGATCTGAAAACTGTACGGATGCTTTCCTTCTAGGATGCACCCCTAAATGGTATTGTAGCAATTACATACACAGATTGGAATTCTGTGTATCAATTTTGGTGCAGAACTTAAGAGAACAAAGGAGAAAGGAGAGTGTCCATGAAGACTACCCATACAGATTTAAAATTCTTGGAAAGCAGGATCTTACTCAGCAGCCCATCACCCAGCAAAATGGGCTGGCATGAAAAATCCATCTCTCTGGAGTTGAAGGTACATTGATAGTATTAAATCTCACAGCTCTGCATATTCCCGCCTTAACACCTGAAGGAGCAAAGCTAGCAATTATGAAACAGAGCAAGGAGAACCTACAATCCAAAGGTCCTGTTTAACTCTACATTTAATTGTTGGAGCAAGAAGCAAGAGTTGAGGTATTTACTATTTCTGCATGGCTTTACTACTTTGGATAGTAACAATTCAATAGTAGTCATCTTCTGACCCCATATTATTGATTTTCAGTCTTAGAGTCAAGGTTCCTTTCCTGAGAATTCCCAAGGGAACAGAGGCAGGCAACATGCAAACACAGGAAAGGGGATGAGATTGATCAAAGTGATGTAACTGAGCACAGGCATTTAGCACACATATTAGGAGCAGCAATTTTTTTTTTTTAAATTTTATAATATTTTAAATAAATACTATGAGGACTTTACTACCACAACCCTCCTCTTCAAAAATGTGCCTTTATCATACTCCTTTTATGGTGAAACTCTTTCTGTTACAGGAAATAAAACCCTAAAGAGTTCTATGTAGGTAAAAAAGTTGCAAGTAAAGCAGCCCTTTGGGAAAAAAATGTCCTGTCATTCAAACGCCTGTCATAGACATGTCCTCCATCCTGAGGAGATCTACTTCTTCCAAGTCGTGCCAGTTTCAAGCTGCCTGTTTGATGGATGCACTCATCTTGGACTAAAGGAATCTAATTTGTGAAAGCTGAGTTTGGATCCTAAAGGTTTCTCATAAGATTTTAGGATTCTAAACTAAATGTCAAATGAGAAGCGGAGTATTTTGATAATTTTCACATTTTAAGTCAATACAAATGTAATAAAAATTAGCACTATGGAGCAAGAAGCTACTTTTTTATTCTTGATTCTCATAACAGCTTAAATTTTGCACCCAAAACATCACAGAAGAATTCACACTATCTCCCTTGAAATATTTTTTTAAATTCTGTTCGATTTAAGAAAGGATGAACTTTGACCTCACTCCATGTCACAACTCTGCACCATGAAATACCATGGTTTTCATTTATAGCCTTCTTTGCTAGCTCAAAACTCTAATACTGCCAACATTTCCACAAAGCATTCGAATAACAGCAAAACATGTCCAGATTCCCAGATGCCTGCTCCTCTCTCTGAATGTGGTGCAGATAGAAAAGCCTAGTGAACATGCACGGCCTAGGCCCTGTGCACAGCTCAGGTGTGTTAATAGTAATGTCAGCAAAAATGGCACACAGAGGCTGCTTTACATTTTGAAGTCAATGATATCTGAAACTGAAATCGCACTTTGAGCTGAGGAATCATTTGTCCATCATTAGACCCCAATTCAGAAAGATACTGAAAGATGAAGATCATTTTCCAGGTGTTAAAATCTTACTTTCAAATAATTGGCTTTTCAAGTTACTAGACAAGATTGAATTTCTTAAAATGAGGCAATGAAACTATTCCTTGCGTTTCCACCTGTCGAGAGGACTCTGGTTTGGCTTTCTAAAACAACCAACTGTTTACAGGTTACTTATCTTACCTGAGCAGCAGCAAACCAAAACAACCATGAACCACATTCTCAAAATTGGACCAGCATCTTCTAAGTACTTTAAATCAACAGATTTGGTTTTAAATGTTATTACTGGATTTCTTGAAATATTTATTTGTATAATTTTTCACAATTCATGTCTATTGTGCAAGATCCTTCAGAAATTTCTGGTAAATAAAACACCACTTCTCCTTCTGTTTTTTATAAAGAAAATCCACTGTAAATCCACTTGGAGATCTGTGTTCTATAGATTCTAAAACTAATCTCCTATTCTTTCCCTTGCTGATCTTTATGCATGATCATTTTTGCTTTGATTTTTAAGTGGAAAGGAAAAATCAAATTTGTACAGTCCAGTGCAACTTACTAACTTTGATACCTTTGTGAGTCACTGGCAGTAATTTATTCAACACAGCCATGAGCCTTTGGTGACTTCTTTCACCTGATGGAAGAAATCATGAAACTCTCTTCCTTTCTTCAAACCCACCTGGGCCTCGGAGCTCATCATGTGAGGAGGAAAGGTCTGGAAATGCTGTTTCTTTTTCTTTCATTCTTAAGCAACTTTTAAATACTACTTATGCTGTCCTGATTGTGTTTTATCAGAGAACTGGACTCCTTAGCAAACAAATATAATGGATAATGTTTCAGGGGTAGCACCACTGTCTCCTCCTAACTCTGCCATTTCCCAAAATCCTAATTGTATCCTATGGCTAAAATATAGCTACTCCCTTGTCTTTCTTGAATAACTTGCATATCAGAAACAATATTTTGTTAAGTAAAGGCTTACACGCCTGGACAAGTCGCAGCGCTCAGCTAATGATAATTGCATTTGCAGCGCACTGAGAGTGTGCCCTGTGGCAATCCTTTCAGATCAGCAGCCAGCCCCAACCTGCCACTCCACAGCAGCATCGGTGTGCCTGTGCTCTCATTACTCATCCTCCCTGTTCACATGACCATGGGACTTCATGACTTGCTAATCTATGGAGCACTGCCAGACACCAGATACTACATCTTCTATTGCATTTAAGACCAATTTACAGTATTTCCAAAGAAATATTCTGCCAATTCCCACTATGGCTACTAATAGCTGCAACAGCTGGCCCGTAAATATACATTCTTAATGTGCATCTTTTAACGGAAGAGGCTCAGACATGAATCTTCAGCTACCTGGTTTAAGGCTCTACCTGTTAGAAGGAGGACTCCTGGAGAGAATGACTTAGCAGAACAAGAGGCTAAATTTGTCTTGGAGAATTTCTACAAAAGAGAGGCAAAGCCCATTTTAATAAAGCAAGACTATCCTTATTCTGGATAAACAAACCTCACCTCTTCACATCACTCACTAGGTGAAGATTTTCCCTGGATTTTATTCCTGTTTCTGTCAGTTTCCTGTTGCACAGATGAATGCTGTGAGTTTTCTTTAAAACCAACCCAATATGGCTATTAATGTAATGAAGAGCTAATGGTTTGTTGTTCCAGGACAAATGGGAGTGGCCCTCCCAATCCATTGTCTTGTAGGGAAGGAGCATGCACAGACTTTCAGATGTCTGATCAATGCATATGTATTGTTTAAATTACAATGGAAACAGAATGTCAGGTCTAGATTTTGGAACTACAGGAAAGTAAATGCCAGCTTATATGCATAGCCTCTTTATGTCTCAAAAATAGCTTTCTCCTTCATAAACAGTCCCATTGATTGGTGCTATTCAGGCAAATGTCTAAGAACATCTCGTTCAGTAATCATTGTAGGCTTGAGCACACAGAGTATAGAAGAAAAATCTATTTTAAACCCAAAACTCAGTGTGCCCTTCACTGCAGGCAGGGCTGTGACTAACAGAGATGTCATGCTCATTATCTTTACCAGATGTGGAAGCTCAAAACAAACCATTGAGCTCATTAAAGACACAAAGCATGGGACAGCGTCCAGCAGTCATAGCAACAAATTACTGGGCTCCAGGCAAACTAGCTAAATACAAATTAAAGAGGGAAAAAAGAGTGAGCGTAAGATATACAGAAATCATTCACACCAAACACAAAAGTCAAACAGCCAAATTCTTGATGGCCTTTAAGCTGTCGAGGAGGAATACACCAAATGCTATCATGTCTTGATGACTAATGGATGAAAAACTGATTGTTATTAAAAATTAGACAAAAAAACATTCTATAAGGAAGTACTGCAGCCTGGGATCTGATTAATACTTTTGCCAGGTCAAAGCTTCATATAGCTATAAAACATATTTTTATAAAAGCACTTCCATGTCACTGATGCAAGGTACCTCCTTCCCTCAAGCATGCCTGCTGCACTTCTGGGACTTTAGCATTGTTTTAATTCTTCTGGCCAAAGAACAGTTTCCCTCAAGTCACATAATTTCTTAGAGTGCTATCGCTGTTGGGTAGAGAGATTTATTCTTCATTTTTAATGGCACAAAATTGTCCTCTTACCACTTTGCTATCTGAACCTCAATATATCTTGTGTTCTTTTATTTGTTGTAGACCAATTTTCACTGGAATTACACAATGTAAATTAAAACAAGAATATGAACAAGGCTCAGGATTTGGGCAAAGGGTTTTATAGCTTTTTTCAGTTTTACCTTACTTATAAATCCATTTCTGTTTGTTTCTGCTATTCTTATTTCTCTTTTTGAGTCTTGCATCTCACAAAGGATTCTTTGGGGTTTACTGATAAACTGCTCTACTCACAATCCTGTGGCATTCTGAAGGAGAAACAGACCTATATTTCAAATGAGGTTGGATTTCTGTCTCTACATTTTTCTCAAAATCAAAAAAGTGATAGGTAGGAGTTGGAAGTGTTATTATCCAACAATCTCAGGCTTTGGGCTATTCTGAAAAAACCAAGAATTTGCTTTAATAACATCATTTTTATGTATTCTAATAAAAATTAACACTGAGAGGGTGATCGGTCAGTGGAATAGGCTCCCTCAGAAAGTGGTCCACAGCCTCAAACCTGTCAGAGACCAGAGAGCATCTGAATGACACTCTTGGTGTCATATATATGGTTCATTTTGAGGTAGTAGGGAGTTGGATTTGATGATTCTTAGGAACCTCTTCCAACTCAAATATTCCATGACTCTGTTGACTCCCATGGAGGTCTTCTCACAAAGTGGGCATCTACTTTATCACTGAGACCAACAGTTTCATTCAAAAGTAAACTAGTGTTAAAACACACCAGATATAATCCATCACCTGCCTTGAAAGGTTGGGATAATCCTTGGAAAGGATCAGTGTAGAAAGCTGGAGTTCAAAGGGCTCTTATAGTGGTTCCAAGTCCTTGCCTAATTGCAACGAGGAAAGGGCAAGCAACATCTGGTCATGAAAAAGCAACATCTTCCCTCCTGAGACACCAAAGACATCATGAGAGACTGTCAGGAGCATGAATATGTTTCAGCAAATCAATGGACAAAGGGAAACTTGATTTCAGTTTCTTTATTGGACTATGAAATTGTTACCAGTTTTGGATGAAAATCAAAAACAACTTTGAGAAAGTAAGCAAAAGTCTGCTTACATTTTATGGGCATTTTTTCTTCAGAAGCTCTCTAAGCAGACTGGAAATCCTATCGGATTGTTGCTATTCTTGAACAAACACATTATCACAGCAGTTAAACCTTGGTCCATTTCAGTCAAACAGAAATACTGCAGCCTCTTGCTCTGCACCTGCTCTGTTTTTCACCCTCTCTGTTAGACTGCTATAATTCATTGTTACAAATGCGGAATTAAAGCAATACCTCTGAATCCAATTAGAAAAATGGAATTCAGTCAATCTAATTTTTAACAAATAAATATAACTGAGTGGAACACACCGTATTCCATAAGAGCCTACTTTGTCTCTGGATGCATTTTCAGCACCCATTCATTATCTCTAAAACCATCAGCTTCTTTCATCCATAAAGATGAAATAATTGTGCTGGTCAAAGTGCTAAGTTTCATGTAGACTTCTTGTGAAATTTTAAACTATGAAAGGAAAAGAATCTTCAATATGAAAAAGTCTTCCTGTTAAGAGGTCTGCCAGCAGAAACAAAGGGTCATCTTTAAGTCACAATCCAGTATCTGCCTTTGCAGAGGATGTCAGAAAAAAAGTCACTAAAGAGAAACAGCTAGGACTAATACAAAGAATATGTTTCTTTCATCTGAGATTTTAAACCTGAGTTAGCTTCCTGAACACACTAAGACCTAAAAAACTGCATTTTACAGGTAGGTATTCAGAATCTCCAAAAGACAAGGGTATAGACTAAAATCAATTCTCCATGGAATAATTTCATTTTTAAGTATCCTACAATACTACAAAAGAGTTCAGCTATGTACTGGGTATGACTCCTTTTTCATGAAAGTGTCTTAAAAATAAAGCACAGAAGCTCTTTATGAATTATCTCTCTTTGAAAAGACTTGAAAGACCAAACTGCAGATTGTAGACGTGAAGATGTCAGATGAAAAGAAAAACTATCCAATCCATTTTATTACACATTGGATATATTTTCATTGTACTAGACTATACACTTTCATGAATCACAATTCTAAGATGCCAGGAAAAATAGACAGTTTTAAGACTTATTTGAGGGATATTACTGTTGACCAGTATGCCACTTAGAAAAGAGGGCATAATTTTAAAATTACTAAGTGAAAGTTATAAAAGATAGTCATTAGATATTCATTAAATGATGATCATTTACATTTTGATGGTCTATAATAGTTTTGGGATTGTTATGAAAACCTCTTGCATGCCTTTTTACGCTGTAAAGGCTAAATCCCTGCAGAATTATTAGGACTTGACAGCTCTACATAAAGTTGAAATAATGAGGTTTGGCATCTGAGAGCTCCTTAATCCTCTTCCATCAATACTGCTGCAATAATTGCAAATGTCAGGCTAAAATGACTGTGAGCCTCAGACATCTGTCACTTACAATTACACAAAAAAAATTGGTCTGATTATTACAGTGTATGTTCCATCACAGAACCAGAGTACTGAAAGAATAATTACTGCAGCATGTGCAGTTTGTTTCAATATAAAGGAAAAAAAAAATTTAAAAACCAACCAAACAACAACAACAACCAGAAAAACCAGCACACACACAAAAAACCCACCCACCTGGGGCTTTCAAGGAAGCCCTACTCAACTATCAGAAGAAAATTTTCATCTTCCACACGATGGGACAAACTGTATTTTCCAATTCATTCATGCATACGAGAATGACATTGATACTGTCACTGAAATTACAGTTGCACCAGACCTATGATAAGTAACAAAAACCAACAGTATTCAGATGTACATGTGCTACCTCTTCAGAGCAGTGTCATGGGATATTTGCAATTTTAATCAAGAAAGTTTTTGCCTTGCTCTTCCTTGAGATAATCTACCTTTTCTGACCTGTTAAACTGTCACAGATGGCTGTATATTGATGAACCAGTATAATGTAACTTCTTCCCTTTTCCACAGACACTCCTCAGCATTTTTGTTCTTCCCTACAGGTTGTGGTGACTACAAGTTGCTGAAGGATTATGCACATTTAGTCTGATCACTTTGTGATAGAAAGATTGCTAAACAGGGAACATGTAAATACTTCAGTCAGCTTTGCTGAATCAGGATGACTTCAGTTAGTTCTTTTAATCCTGTTGCCTTATACAACTTATACAATATTACTTTATCAGACCTAATAGCTTTTGCTACTTTCGGTTATTTGGTAAATAAATGTGGTTAATTTTTTGTTGTTGTTGTTCATTTTACAGTACGAATGTGAGGGCTTGCACAAACTACCCATATAGTCAAATTTCTGCTTGGAATTAGTGCTGTTCTTAAATAAATACTGTTGCTGTAGGACCATTAAAAAAACTTTTTATCTTACAAAAAGAAAATCCTTTCATGAATTGCCTCTCTATTCTTCCTATGTATTTGGGTATGAAGGCTGAGGCACTGGCAGTCTACCAGACTTCTCAAAGGATAATTTCCTCTAAATGATGAACTAAAACTATTTTTACTTCTGTATTTTTAGATGCTCTGCCAGTTTGCTTTTCATTATTGGTATGAGGAAGTAATTTATTACATTGTTATGGAATAGTCAGCTTCTTTCCTTTCTCTCTGTATGTTCCTCTCAAGATATAGAAATATATATATATACACACATATATAAATATATCTATTTACTCATTGAATTAATTAACCAAACTCATCTTGATATCAGAACTAGGAAACTCAGCATTACTTGCTCATGCAATTTGAAGTGAAGTATTTGAAGGGAAATCTCTAACACTGAGCCTTTAGAGTGTCAGTCAAATAATGAAGGAATAATTGTAACTTTGGAATCTCCCTTAGCAATTTCAGGCTATCTTAGTTAACACCTCCACGTACTAGCTTTTGTCCTACCTATGTTCTAAATCTAGAGGAAAATGCTAATAAAGCAAGCTGCATCTCACCCTGATTCATAAGTGAAATGTTATGCCCTAAAACTGTATAACATGCTAAATTGTCTGTTAACTTCCATACAAGCTAACTCCAGCTTTTCTTCCATATTCCCTCTCATGATTGCAAGGATTTCCCCATAAATACTGTAAAGACACTCTCCTCCTCCTGTCCTTTAAATCCTTTATGATAACTTGGCCTTCTGGGAAGTCTACAAAACCCTTGATGCTGATATGCCATGAAGTAATCTGTCTTCCTAACTGACACTATTTATTGGGTTTCTTTACTCTTCTATTTGTCATACCTATACACCTTATGCCTTAGACTTAATTCCTAAGCACCTGGGGCAAGGATCATTTATTAACTCTGTTTGTACAACATCAAGTGCAACAGGGTTATGATTTATGCCAGACCTGACAAATTAAATAAATAGCCTGTCTTTCCCCTGAGAGTCTCAAACACTGGCTTTCAGAACATTTGTAAAACTAGTACTGGAACAAAATAAAATTACTTGGATGGTGAGCTCAAACAATAAATTCTATGGACATTCCTCTCAAATTCAGGAATGCTTTGCTGATTCTCCTAAAAATTTTCTATTTCTAGAAATCTTTCAGCCTTTTTCTTCCCAAACACAAAAACCTGAATAAAGTGAACATAAGCTTAGGTGCATGAATAGAATACTACAAATGACAGACTTAGCACCAGAGGTATCTATCTATTACAAGACACAAAAGCATTTGTTCATTACTCTCTGGTTCTCAGGCAAGCACTTGATCAAACCTTAAAGATTCCCTTTTACCAGAAATTAAGTAAACACATATGGATACAGATTAGGATTTTGTATTTATAAATATTTCCTAAGGGGCTTATCTGTCTACGGGTTCACATGACTTATTTGTTTTATAAGGACTACATGATTATATGTATGCAACACAGGTATAATTTGGTGTTCCAGATTTCTGAATGTGTATTATTCCTTCTGGCTCTTGAGAATAATATAAAAGAGATTTTTCAGAAATGGTTTTGATGAAAAACTGTTGCACTCTGTTCACTGATAAGAGTAATGAAGATTCAGTCAGAAGCATTAGCCTTCTATTTTGTCACTCAAAGGCTTTGAAATCAACTCAATATTTAGAAGTTACAGCTTGCTGAATTTGGTAAACGTGTGTGTGTGTGTGTGTTTAAGCTCTTGCCTCTATTTCATGAGAGGTGACATAGAAAAGATTATGTCCTTTCAATCTTTTCCTCCAATCCAGCTTAACTAGTGAAAAGATTTTGCTGAAGAATAAAAACTGATGGTTTTAAAAGAAAGTGAGAATAAAAGCAGGGGAAAGAGAAAACAAAAATGAATTGTCAGAACTGGTGAGGTTAATGCAATTTGGCCCGTTCTGGTCACCACACCAGGACAATACCTAGATTTGGAGTGACTTAGTACAGATCAAATTGGACTTGAAAAACTATAATATTACCATTTATGTCTCATAGACCTTTCAGTGCATTGCCATATGGTCCCACATATCCTGTGACTTAGTGACAGAATGCAGGTTGGGGTGTTTTTCATTATGAAAGACAATTTTTCAAAGTGAAAATTTTTACAACTCAGAGACCAATATAAGCTTTTAATTCATGCAAGTAGACCTGCTGGTCTAAGGAAAGGCTAGATTACAGTTCTCATGTATGCTTACAGAAAGCTTTTTCAAGGATTCAGTTCCCCAGGTTTTTCTCCAATAAATATGGAAACAGACTGCATATCCCTAAAATTTAAGCCTGCATACTGTACTGGAGAAAAATGAACTGTGGTTGTAAAAGGACGCAAGAGAAAGGATTTTCACACTATGTATATAAAAAGTTGTTACTATTTCAATATAGGGGCACTTAGTCTGATCTGTAATCATGCTCACATCATACATGCAAATTCTGACCTCAGACAAACTACTGAAAAAATGAATAAATAAGCAATCTGTTCCTAGAAACTGTTGAATTTTCTGAAATCCCACCCTAAAAAATAAACAGATTTCCAAAACTGAAACCATGTTCAGATCTACTATTTTTCATCATTCATTCAGATTTGGATGAAGTTTTCCCCTCTTCGACAGGCTATACTTGTGCACTTGTGCTATTGAAACTGAAGAGCACATGATTAACAAAGGACAAGGCAAATGCAGAATGGTAAGAATGTAATATTACATTTCCTCAGGAAGATGGAAACATATAAGATGGGTAATGGCAGAATGAACAATAAATAGAATCCCTTACTAACAGGTTTCCTTTCCTAATTGGATAGAAATCCAGTTGATAGAACTGGATACAAATGAAATAGAAATATATTATTACAATCTACATTACAATATTCTAGTTAAATTTGACTTAAGGCTATACTCAGAAGGAACGAGTTTTCTGTACAGGGATACACACCGAGGGAAGAATAGAATGAATTCCAACATGCACAAAAAACCTGCTTTAAAACCACGTGTCAGGAGAAAGCATTGTTACTTGGAAGAAGGGAAGGCACAAAGAAAGTGTTTTTCATATCAAAGGCAGTGGTTGGCAGGAGAATGGGCACTGCTTTCCCAAAAGAAAGAATTATTCTTTTCAACATGGTCTGACATGAATGCCCTGGGATGGAAAAAGAACCAAGTCAAAAGGACTTCCATGACAATGGCTCATGGCTTTGTTACCTGTGTTTCATAAAACTTAAGAGACACAGCTTCTCCCAAAACAAAAATTCTGGGGATTTACGAATAAATCTGTCACATTCTGCTCTTTTTTAAAATTGCAGGCTTTAGTCATCTTACACTTGTTTTTCTGGTATTGCTTTTGGAATAGCAACTAATGATATATCTTGACAGATACAAAAGATTGCCAAGGGGGAAGATCCTCCTGGACTATGGTAAATGGAAATTATTACAGAGAGATCTAGACTGCAGGATGCCACAGCAGCTGGAATACACACTAGCAGAGATGAAGCCCAGTGGCTGTGGGACACTGGATAGAGCATGTAGTATTATATGGCTTGATCATGCATACCATGATACAATCATATGTTGTGCTGCTTCAGCAAATTATCCATAATCATACCTCACAGATATCCATGTACTTAATTTATGTGCTTGTAATTCAGCTGAGCAGTGGCTCTCCTGTCTAGACATGTGAATCAAAGTCATAGTCTGCAGTCAAATTACCACCATTGGGCATGAGTTACTTTACTGTGGGATCACAACTATTACATGATGAAGTAGCAATGGCATTTTGCTATTGCTTCACATTGATTTCTCACTTGCTGCTCATCTCTGTGCACCCGGATGACTTAAGTCATTTTGTAATCATAGGCTATCCAACCACTTTAAAATGTTATCACAGTCACAAGAAATTATAGTCAGTGGATACCAATACAGCATAGCCAGATATTTAATAGACTAGGCTTTTTCTAAGTAACGTCTTTGGAATTTTGATTTGCACAGATTAATGCTAGAAACCACATATGACCAGTTACTAGAGTAAACCAGGTTGATCTGGGCTTTATCCTGTCTGGTCTTGAAAATCTCCAAGTATGGAGACTGTAGAGCTTCTCTGAGCAAACTCCTTCACTGCTTAGCTATCCTCATGGTGAAAATGATTTCCCTAAATCCACTCAAGCAAATGCCCCTCCTGAAAAAGTAATGCATGAGTAAGCTCCAGATACATTTTATAAACCCTAAAAGGTTCCATTAACAGTTTATATTTAATGGAGGGCTAAGCATGAAATCTAAATTATCAGAGTGACTTTCTAAAAGCAGAAGAGAAGCACTGTATAACATCCACAAAATTTGCATTACAGTTAACTGAAATACACAGAAATTTATGTTTTTAATCACTCCCATATCCCAGCACTGAAGACTATATGTGAATATATCCTAAGATGTAGTAATATAAACAGGATCAGTTAGCAAAAATCAATATGCAGTGAACAGCAACAGAAGTGAAAATAGGTCAATGTATTCACATCACATGGCTTATTATAGTGCTTGTTTTCCACGGAGTTGAATACTGCACGTGACACAGCTATAGCCCATTAGACATTACAGACACTGCAGGTTATAGTGCTAAGCTTGGTCCCTTCCATAATGATGAAATTACTTATTTGCTTTTGTTCTTTAGATTTATGTCATGCAGACTGAACTGTGCAAAATGACAGCCTTGCAGTGAATCAGTAATAAGCACTGCTTTGTTTCATTGTCCAAACACAAGAAAGGACATTTGTCTGAAGAACTGCATTTGCATTTAAATACTTCTTCTTTATAAAAGCACCTTCTACAAGTATTAATTAGGCTACAGTATTGAAATACTGTCAAGAATTTGCTTAGTTTAATAATAGAATTTCATTAAAATTCATTTAATGCAAAAACAGTACAGTACAAAATTATGACTGTTTTACATTACTGAACACCATTCATATAAAAACAACATGTTTACATAGCTCTCAAATTTCCTTTATACAAGAGTATCACAGAAATCTCCTGTGCAGTATTAAGCAGTTATGCATTGCTTTTATAGATGACATATGCTACACAGGTCATCAGTTTGATATCAATTTATCTAACTGCCAGGAGTTAAATTGAGCAAGGCTGCTATGGTGAAAATCAATGGAAAAGAGCACAATGGAAGAAATGAGATATTAGGGCTGCTTCAAAGTGGTAAAAAATAACACTGGCTTGTGTTTAGCAGGTGGGAGCCAGTGGTCTGGCCCCACCCAGTCTACTGGATAGTTTCTCTGTTTCTGGCTGATAGCCTATAGTGGAAGGAAACACCAAACCTTAAAATGTTGGCCAAAGAAAGCAAGAAAAGTGGAATAATTATCAGGATCTTGCAGCTTAAAATCATGTGAAAGAAACAGATGGACAGTTACCATGACATAAAATGCATGAGAGAGAGGTAAAAAGGAGCCTGGTTTGCATACTAAGCAGCTAGACTTGAGTCATTAGTTTCTGGAGTTAACCATCCAGGCACTTTAAAATGCAGACATTCCTTGGAAAATACAGTCCTGGGCTGTCAATTACCAAAAGTCATGCTCCTGATTTTCCTCCTAGTGCTACGGCTACACTTTGCCTTTCCACTGCCAGAATTCTCATCCTCCTTTAATACAAGAAGGCTGACCCACCCTTCTCACTCTCTCTCAAAGCAAACAGAACTTGTTCTTTCAAACACAGTTTGAAGAAACTGAGATGGGTTTTGAAGACAATTCTGTCATGTTCACCTGTTAACATCTCTACACAATGCTATTTAAGAACCTACTACCAAACTTTTCATGATAAAGATGTTTTCCCTTACAATGTAAAGTACAGGTTCAGAATTTTAACATTTATTTCAGTATCCTCTTACACTTCCATGCTCCCTCCATTTTATTCTTCCCAGTATCACCCAGTACCCCTTCCATTTTCTTAGAGTAGAAACATCATATTCCAGTTCTTTATTTTTTTTATGCACTTGAAGAAAAATTTCTTACACAGAAGAAGCATTTGCTATAAAATATGTAATTTCCATTGAGCTAAGAAGGATGGACTACATCTTCTTATTACCTAAACAGTAAAACACATTAATATGAAATTCAAAAGACAAAATTGGGCAAAATTAAGGTGCTGCCTGCATTCCAGTTTTAGAGAAAACACTATTCAAAAGACAGGGATGTAAATGGCCTCAGACATGTGTAGCCTGTGGGAATATGAGGAACAAGTGAAGGAAACACTTGAAAATTCTAGAGGAATACCTGTTATTCCAAAGATGCTCATTGCAAAGTCTTTTAAGTAGACTAATTTAGAGTTTCAAAAATAGCTTCATGTGAAATCAGCACAATGGATTCCAAATTTTGGAATTTTAAACATCACATCTGCATCTCTTACATCTCACCAAGGAAAGCACTGCATGCTCAGTAAAAAGAGGCATGGGACCATGTGTGACCTGGCAGCAACAGCAGAGCACCATTTTGTATTGTTTCTAACAGAAAAGACTGCTCAGACTGTAAAGTTAAATCATGATGCTGAACACATGGAATACAAATAAGAAAAAAGTTTTAAAGCTTTCTTCTTAAAAAACAAAAAGGAAAAAAACCCAACTGTGCTTTCTCTCTCCCACCAGGCTGTTTATCATGTATTGAACAAAAGATCTATTTCACATACAAGCACAAATATTTTCCAGCATCTTCCATTCCATCATCTGAAGGCTATCATCAAGATCCCAAATGTCTTTTTAATGATTGACCAGACAGAGGGTGCTGTATAACTGACAGGTGAAAAGGGAGTTGCAAACAAGCTGTACTATCCTTTCATGATTAAACTTGAACATTAGTTCCAGCAGTTAGTACTTAAAGCTCTACATATTCTAGCACCAACTTATTGATATAGTGGGAATTAAGAAAATGTTTACAAACCATTTCACTGCAATGAAATGCTCTGCAACCTACAATAGTATGGGCTTACCAATGAGCCAGTCTCAGTCTGGAAAAAATATTTGAATCCAGGAAAAATTACTAGATACTACATTGTTGGTCTCTGGGCAGTCTCATGCCTGTCTAGTGTATTTATAATGTTAAAGTCTTCCTAATGATACGTTCCTGTTGCTTGCAGATATGAAGCAGAGGAAGTACAAAACGGAGTGGAGCTGATCTTTCCCACTGAGCTGAGTAAATAATGACACTGTCCTTGTGATACCAGTGGAGCTAATGGAGCAGAAAAGAGGCCAATTCTTTGCTCCTGAAACTTGGTACATCATCTGAGCAATGAAGGTTAACTCATCTGACATTCCTGTTACCTTTTGAAATACCCAATGACTAATATGAAAAGGGCAAAGAATGGGTTTTATGTAGGACAAAAATTAAATTACTTCCCTCGACTTACCAGCCAGCCTAGACAATGGTTCACAATATGCTGCCATCTGCCACCTCAAACTCCTGCACAGGACAGATCATCTCCTCTGCTACTCCTGTGCCTTTCAGAAGCAGAAAAGAAGGTGAGTAGAGAATGACATAAAGATGATAAAATGCCTGTCCTCCTAGTTCGGTCTGATTCCTGTCTGGCAGTAGTTCTGTATTTGTGCCAGACTACAGACTGAATGCTCAGTGTTCTGTCCATGGCTAGCCCCTTTCCTGTTGAACCACACACCTCTTCTACTGAGCTCTCACAATGGGAGGGGCCCGTGTACTTTCCTCATCTCTCACAGTTCCCTCTTGTGAACTGCAACTTTCTCTTTGACCATGAATTTATACAAAATGTATAAAAGTTCAGATAATGGCATATATTCTGATTGTTAGCTGAGCATTATGATTATTGTCTTCTTGCAAAATTTTCCATTGCTGTGTGATGCACTCAATAGGTTCACAACATCTTAGAAAGTAAAAATAAAATTGTATCTGGTGCCCATGAAATTATTCAGTGCTGTTTTATTGAATTCCAGACTATGGCACTTAAAAAAAGAGATAAATTGATTAAAGATGGCACATAGTTTTTCATGTTCTGCTGTTTTCCATCATCAAAATCCTGAGCATCACATCACAACACTTTCTGACATCTCATTTGGAGGCCCATCTGCTGTAATTTTATCCATAGTGTAAATGGCAGCACAAACACAGGAATTTCTTGTATCCCCAAAGAGCAATTCAAAGCTCTACTCTCAGGAACTAATGGGGCTAAACTCTGTTTAGAAAACTTGGTCTGGGTACATTCATACAGAAAAAAACCACAAAGAAACAGGAAGCCAAGTTGAAGTCAGTAACGTCTGACTCACACTGGTATGATGCAGAGTAAAATTTCACATGGTAATTTATCATTAAATTCAATTTTAAAATGAAAAACTCTGAGTAGCAAAAAAGCCAAAAGAGGAAGGAAAATCCTTCCTTTACGTCAGGGCACTAGAAGCTCTTTCTGTACATGCTATTGGGGAAGTAAAGGTAAATTGAAGATAACAGGCACAGAAACAGCCCAACAACAGCAGCAGACCCTCTGAGAGTCTCTAGGATTGTGCCTCAGCTGTGTCTCTCTCCCCATGTTTTGTTAGTGGCTGTTCTGATCTTGTCTTTTTCTCTCTCTTTCTCTGCAGTATATTCACTTCACTGCCACTCAACCACTTCATTCCATTCTCCTCTGTCATCAAAGCACTTCCTTCCCCTGAGCAGTGACTTTGCTTGTTGGTAAAATGTCTCACCCACCTGGTGTCTGTCCCAGCAGTTTGGGCTGTGAGCTGAGACAAACTGCACGTCTGTGTTTGCTCACCCTGTGGTGTGGCAGTGCCTCCTGTTGCTCATCAGGGGCTACCAGCACTTACCCCAGTCAGAGTAACTGCAACACACTGGGCAACTCCCAGCTGGAGAAGGGCTCCTGTGCACACAATCAACTTTGTCACTAGTAGCATGTAAAAACTGAGTAAGTGGTGGTAGGAGGCTGCTGAGTGGTTAATTACATGCCTTGTGGATGCTGAGAGCTCTCGAGCTCTAATTTATACTGTTAGTCTAAACAGTATTGGCCAGCATTTACCATTTTGGCTAAGTTCTGTCAGCATTCATTTACAAATGAACAAAAGCAATGCAGACTGCAGATACAGAGCCATGGCCCATTTCCTTCTAAATAAAAACTGTAAATTATTTCTGTTGGGTTTAAAAAGGGATGATGGTGTTTTGTGTCAAATTCCAGAAATATACAGATCTATTTCTACTAAACAGTTGTGGGGTTTTTTCTGTTATGGACTATGTTCATCTGGAACAATAGTAAGAGAGCAGGATTTTAAACCTCTCATGCGAATATGTCTGTCCATTACATTTTTGTCACAAGCTGACATACAGCCACTTATTCATTCACTGATAACATTAGATGCTTTAGATCAAGGTAGAGAAATGGTCATGTCTTATTCCTGCCAAAAAAAACCAACAAGTATCAAGGTCTTAACTTTATTTGTAGCTCCTAAAAGAGCCCAGTTCCACACACTACTTTCAACCACTGTAATTTCTCATGTTTTTAAAGAGAATTTTCTGTAGAGCACAGAATTAACCTTAATGCAGGACTTTAGGATTACTGGTGTCTTAAAATGTCTCCAGACCTTTTCAGAAGTATGTAGCAAGGACACCTTCAATGAAGACCCTGAGCCATATCCTCGAGTAATTTCAAACGAAATTCAAGTCACAGATGTGCAAAGCACTAAATTTTTAAAATAACAGTAAATTGAACAATTCGCTGTTTTGATTTGAACAGAATGGTGATCAATTCCAAACACTCTGAAAACCATGAAGAGGATGCACTTACATTTATTTTTACATTACTTATAAAATTATTACTTATAAATTAATTACTTATAAATTTATTTTTATATTACTCAGTTTGACTCTCCCAGACAAATCTTAAAGCTAGTATCCACAGAGATAAGCAAGTATTTTCCAAAGACTCTTATTAAATTGAATTATTTACTCTTATATGCACCTAATAAATGTTCACTCTGCTGTTAAAATTACTTCTTATAAGCCCTTCTTTTCCATCGTGCAGCATGTGACCCACTAAGATTTATGGTACATTTGTAAAGATGCTGTCTTCATTTTGCCTCTGTCATAGCCCAGATGGTCAGAAGCATCCCCAGACTTCACCTTATACTGATTAATCTTACAAAGGTCTCAGGGAACAGCTCTGGGACATGTCACATACATGGGACTAGGCTAAGGCTAAAAAAGTTTGTTCTTTTAGCCTGATGAAACACAGAAAATACCCACAAAGCCTCAAGTCTTTTTCCAGCTGTGATCTATGCTTTATGCTGGCGCTGGTGCTTCTCTATTGTTAGCATATTAATGCATCATCTTAATTTTTCATTTCTTATATTCAACTTCTAAATTTCAAGCACTGCTCAGACAGCAAAAGGAAAAAAACCTCTCATGTGAGGATTACCACTAAGGTAGTAAACAACATTTCTTACATGTACTGTAATCAAAGAATTATACATACACATACAGCCTGGACTCTTGAGACTACTGGATCTATTCTGTTCTTCCTTAATTTAAAAGGGAAAGGTTATTTCTCCCCTATGGGATGTCATTGTGAGAATGCTGCAGACATGCTAAAGTTTTCAATTTATAGTAGAGGCTGTGGTGTGCTTTTATCTACTCCTACTGAAATAAACTACTTAATACCTTCACTAAATAGCCAGAGAAGAGTAAATCATAATAATTTTAAAAATCAAAAATTGCACAGGCAAGTTTGAGCATCCATGGCACATATAAGTTACTGCGTATATAATCCACACGAAGTGCAACAAAAATTTCAAAGCCTCTATATTCCTGACTAAACTTAAACAATGCTAATGGCTGTAAAAGGTTTTATGGTATTGAATGAGTGGTCACTTAATATCACTTTTTGCACTAATGAAATAAAACATCTGGAGATGTAATGACTCTCAGGAAACACGACTTTCTATAACTGTCCAGTATATTAGAACAGGAAAATTTGGATTTTAAGAATTTCCTAAGTGATTTAGGAATTCAAGTCAGAGAAAGTTATTCCTTTTTTCAGGAAGAATTTACACTTCAATCTCAAAAAAATGCATCTGTGAATGCACCTTTGTCAGTACAGCCTCCTAGTCTCCAATGAATTGCAGCTCACTCCTCAGTACAGTTGTGCTGGGGTCTAACAACCCTCAAGTATAAATGCTCAGTTCCCTTATGCTCATTACACTGCTGGGCCTAAGGTATTATTTAGGTTCAGGTATTTCTTTAATTTTGGCAATGTGCAGCCAAATCCTGAAAGAGTTCAAGTACCTGCAAGCATTGTTTCAACTAATCAGTCTCGTTAGCCTCATAATTTCTTCTTTCAATTTTTTGTATTGCCAGATACACCTTACACCAGGAGCTTCACAGCAAATTTAATTATTTATCATTGTTCATTTGATAAAAAAGAATTGTTTTACTAGCACGAATTCTGCTCTTAAAAGGTAGTCTTAAGGAACAGAATATTTTGCAGACTTCGAACTTAATGATAGTGTCTCTTTTTCTACTTTGATAATAATTCAGAGAAACCCTGCAGTGAAAATGCTTCATACCAGAGTTGTTGAAGCCAAGTGCAAGGAAGTGCTAGAACTTTCATTAAGTTATTACATTGACATCCCACAGGAGCTGAGAAGCAAGGGGGAAAAAAACCGTCAAATAAGTTCCACAAAGCAAAGAAATTCAGAGAGCAGAGAAACAGTAACCTCTTAAATTATGATGAATCATTCCCCATCATCAAAACTACCCTTCATTTACTTGTTTAGATGAATAAAAGAACTCTGGAAATCATTAGCAATACAATATCACTACCACAAAATACTTCCATACATCTTGCAGGAACAAGATCAAAATTGCTAGGTGTACCCTTTAATTTCCATAAGAGGATGTCATCATTTAAACACTGAAATTCATTATTGTTCAAGTTCTAAATGAATACTTAATAAATGCATGGGAAATAGTGAATACCTAGCAGTTATAAATTAACATAATAAGAATTTTTTATTAATAAACTGTGTCTACATTTTTATTCAAAATCACATTTAAATTAATTACAAGTAGACCATTTGTATTAAAGTTGCTATTTACACAGAAAAATATCATAGCTCTTTCATTTACTTGAAAAATGCTTTCTTAAAATAAAATTTATCACCTACACTACAACTTTATGCCCCTTTTCTGTCCTAATACGCCAAATTTGGTCCCTTTTTCTAGCTCAAGAGTTCTGCTTTCTCCTCCTAGCCATGTATGTTTGCCTTTGCTATATCAAATGCTCTACTTGGATTTACTATTCTAAATATTTCTTCAACATGGGATTTTTTACATACCTACAGAAAAAAAAACCTATGTGAAAAACCTAACACATATATGGTGCACTTATAATCTCTCCTAAACAAAGATCACAAGTGCTGTATTAAAAAAAAAAAAAAATTAGCAAAATACAACTCTGAACAAAAGCAATCAGTATTTATTCCTGGCTTTATTTCTTTATCATTCAATAACTGCTCACCCACAGATTAATAACGTTTGCATGTTGGCTTTCACCAGCACATTAATAAGCATGCAGTATATGCAATCATCTCAAAGTAACTGCAGTATATAAACAGCACCCAACTTTCCAGGCAAAGCAAAACATCTGCCAGCATAACCTGACATCACCAGAGCCACTAACCTGGACTTCAACTGTGCTGGTGGAAAAGCAAGGTGGCAATCTTATTTGGCATAAGATTAAAACTGTATTTTAAAAGGTGGGGAGATTAATACATAATATCTCACCCCCATAAAGCCACAATTTATTGTTTATGCAACCATTCTGTTCTGTAATAATGATCTGTATTTAGCATAGTATTTTCAGTCATGCTGCTAGTGCTCTGAAGATGGTAGTTTTTATCCAGCTTGCTTTCTAAATATATTAGCAGGAATCTGTTTGTCCCAGATGGATTTACTAAAATAAGAATGTAAATTATTTTTCTACTAACTCACTACATTTATCCCTTATAAAACTTTGAGACTGGAATATAAAATCTTGACAAGCATCTCTACATGAAATTAACCTGAGTGTAGACCATTTTGGATATTGCATTTACTCCTCTGCTCTTCTTCCAGTAAGACTTTTTTATTATTATTATTAAGGTTTGGTCAGCTAGAAAAGCATACTTTTATATCCACAAGGAAGATGGTCAGTAGAAAGAGTAATATCTAGAAATTCCAAATTTTTTAATTCTTTTTTTTTTAAAGAAACAGAGATGACAAAACCAGGGTTATTTTGAAAACACTCTTGTCATCGTAATCAGCCAAGTGATTGAGAAATTAAATTGCTCAGAAACCAAATCACATCACCTGAAATTGCTTCAAATTGAAAGAAGGCAGATTTGCATTAGGTATTAGGAAGAAATCCCTCACTGAGAGGATGGCGAGGCACTGGAATAGCTTATCCAGAGAAGCTGGGGATGCTCCTTCCGTGGCACTGTTCAAGGCCAGGCTGGATGGGGTTTGAGCAATCTGGTCTAGGGGTTGGAACTAGCTGATCTTTAAGGCCCCTTTAAACCCAAACTACCCTAGGATTCTATGACACACTCCAGAAGGGAGATGCCTAAGGTTCTAATAATTCCTGAAATTTAGAATTCTGCTCTCATGCACACAGGCTTTCAGAGCAAAAAGCACCTAAGCACATGTCTTAATATAAATTATGAAAAAACCCACAGGTTTCATTGAAAATAAAATAAAGTTTGCACTCTTTTTTTAAACTTAGTAAGGAGAGCCTGCCACTGTCACGTCCCTGGAAAGACCTCTGTGTACAAAGCTAGTACTGGCCAGTGACTGCTCTAGAGCCTTGTAAACATCCATGACAATTATCAGGGGCACAGATATTTTATAGATAATCCACAGCTAGCGAGTCTTTCCTGCCTCTGTTTATAACTGCAGTGCACCTATGCATCTCATACCACAGCCAAGTGAGTGAAGTATGACAATTCAAATGTGCACCACAGATGCTGTCTCAGAAAAGAACAAACAGAGTAATTCAACTATGGAGGCTATTTTTGTCTATGTGCTGTAGTGACTGACCCAGCTAAAAAAGCAGGTATCAATGATGTGATACTATTCATGGAACACTTACCACAAACATAACAAACTTACCCTGCTATATAGATATCAACTAAAAAGTCATCGTAAAACTCCATCTGATGACTGCATCATGTGTGAGCAATCATCCCATGCTACAATAGAGAGCAAAAGAAGAACTGTCTACTTGCTAGAAAGAACTGAAAGGTCCATAGCCATTTGTTGGCCTCTGCAAGCAATCATTAACCACATTAGACCCTCAGATCTAAGATAATTTAGTACTGATGGCTAAGAGCTTCCCATAATCAAAGAAATTTGAGACTAGTTCAGCATCACACTGCAGTAAACTGAAAAAGGGAAAAGGCAGCTGATAGCTCCTGACTCCTCTTCTTACCACACTGCACCACCTGATACATGAAAGGAAGGAATGCAACCATTCACAATTGACCCCATAACTCAAGGTAAAGTCCAGTTACATCAGCTAACACATTGATTACACATAATCCCTAAACCTAGGAGATAAACAGTTTGCCCTTACACATTAAAAACAGAAATAATGACACTACACCCAATTCTGTCTGATCTTTTTTCGACTGATTTTGAAACTTGAGTGGCTTTAGCCAATTTGGGAGTCTTGGAATTTAACAACAGATGTATATTTGATTTCAGTGTCAGCTTGGACTGTATGTAAATAATGTAGAGATCAATAGATCTATTTCTAATTTGGATACTATTTATCCCTTTCTTGTGTACAGCCCTGCTGCACAAGTCGCAGCCCACAGCTGGACAAAGACATATAAACAAAACCTTTGTAGCCATGCTCTCAAGCAAGCAAACTGTTCATAAACCTGGATTTGGGACCAGCCAGATCGTAGAGAGCTGAATGCCTCTTCAATTCTTTAGAAGCTTGATTAATGCCAGCAGCTTCTCCTGCACTTTCCAATAATTCAGTCATACGCCACAAGTGCCTTACAATGGCTTTAACTCCTTCCCTCAGGTAAATGCTAAATCATCTGAGAGAATTAAATATTTTCCCCATAACTTATTGCAGCTCTTCTTCTCATTCCCTGACAGTTCTGACCAAGTTAATTGGCTTGATTCCTCAAGAAGAACACATACATATATATATATAATAGATACAATGTCTTTCTCAGGCACAGCATGTAATGATCAGTCCAATGGCTTGCTGGGAGAATCCAGACTTTCAGCTCTGAGCAGCTTCTCTGTCCTTCTCAGAACATCAATCAAACCCAGGAGCCTGGGTGTCATCCACTAATGGTCACTGTTCTCCCCTGACAACTATTTTGGGCCAATCTGAATTGCATAGTCCCTTTCTGCAGCCAGGAGGAAATCACAGCAACCTGCAGTTAACTCCCAGCCCTTTATGCCAAAGTTGCACGTCTCTAATGGATATACATTGCCACTTGTATCATCACTGCTGCTGACTTGTGCCAATGCCTCCTGCTGCCGGGACCATGCTCAACATTATTCTCTGGTTTAAAATGTTAGTTGGAATGTCTTTATTACCTTTTAGCAAGTAGTATCTTAGCTACACACAGAGCTCTTTCACAGTTTTAAAGTATATATATAGTGCAACTTAACATATTTTTGCTTTTCCATGAATTATGTCCAATTAATCTTCATGCTCTTGCTTCACTGCTGCCCAAAATAGAAGGTATTAGTCCAGGTTCAGTTTTCCTGTGCTATATACAACAGGATTGTGACCTCACTAGTCTGTAAATTTTATTTCCATCCCTTATTTATATACTCGGAAAAGTTAGTAAAACATTTCTTTTGAAACTACTATAACTTCTGCAAAAGTGATTTATTGATTAGACAGCAAAACATCAGTCACTGACTTCCTTATACACTGACATTGAAGAACGTCACAAGAGACTGATGCTTTCATTTATTAGCTTCCTAAGTTTAGAGGAAGGTTTTCTGGTTCACTGGTTGTAAATAGTGGTGCTGAATTCCTACCATCAAACCAAAAAAACTATTGCAAAAATCAGACTTCAACACATTAAATGGAAAAATATATTTTGCATTCACTGAAGAAAGACATACACATGAAGAAGTATGAAGATAAATACAAACCACGCCACTCTATGAACAACAGTTTCCTTCCTCACACTGACGAGAAATGTGAGCTACATAGTAAAGGCTAGAGTATCCTAAAATAAGCACAGCTGAGATTAGAAACTGCCTCCAGTGAATTTAATCTAAAAATTAATTAATCAAAATTATGAACAGACAGTTTTTTTGGTGTAATTTTTGCCTGGTTTAAAGCAAACTCCGTAACATTCAGACTACAGTTGTATTTATAGGGCTGGATTTTTCACTGCAGTTTTTACCACCAATACAAATGAAGACTCTATGAAGCAAGAGAGAAACACTCAAGATAGTGATGAAGTAGTTAAACGAATCATCTGCAAATCACAAAGCAGCTGACACCATTTCCTACGGCATGGAATATGAGATGAGATCATGAAGAGTGCTGAGCCTTTACATCAAGCAATATAAAAGGTGTTTATGTGTTGTAGCAGCTGTTGCATAAGTGCTTCTGAAGGATAGCCTGCAGGTCTCTTCCTGAATATTAAAGAGAATTTCATAATTGAATTGAATCATGTTAATAACCTAAAGAACTTAATTTAAAAGTGGTTTGTTGGATTGTGTACTGGAAGCAACTTAACGGAATTGTGGTTTTGTCTCCATTCTGCTGATGAGTCACATAAAGAAAACCAGTTTTTTTCACATACTAAGTGAGAAAATGACAATACTCACTTTCTTTCTCACCTGCTAATGAGAAGTGAAATATAAAAACTAAGTACAATGTTATTTATAAACTGACACCTTACCAGAAAATAATCAATAAAATTATTGAGAAACACATTCATTTTGATCTTTTGTCTAAAACAACATTAAAAGCAACATTAAAATTTACTGTAATGATAACCCAGAATTGTACGACAAGCTCTCGTTTACCCTACACTTCTCCTTATTTATGATATCTTCGTTAAAATCATAGCAGCTCCTTGAGCTAAAAGCAGCATCATTAGACTCACTGCCATAAATCCATCCTTTTCTTTTAAATCTATTACATTTGTGTCAGGAACATTTTCACTGCAGCATTCCTGTTGAAATCCTCTTGTTTAGCACCATATATTGGGAAAACATGAAATTGCCTTCTGAGGAAGATGAAATATTGGCCAATTTTTCTGAAAATTAATAAATAAGTTGTAACACACCATGATGCCCTCCTACAATGATTATTGAACACATATAAAGCATGATTCATCCAGTTAAAATAGTTACAAAGCCAGAAAGTTTGTGGGAAGCAAAGTCATTCTCAGTAGAAATCCAGCTGAAGTCCATGGAGTTGTACCAGGAATTTTGACCTACATTTCCTAAAAGCATGAAAAGCATAAAAATAAGATTCAGACTTATGAATAAGGCATTTAGCCATTAGAAACAAGGCTGATTCTTCCAGGCATGACTGTCAGTCTGACCCAGTAATTCCCTGCATTAGTATTACCACCATGCCACCTTGGAGGAGAAAACTCCTTTCAGAACAAATTGTCAGCTCCCTTTTAGGACACTGTGATGAATTATAGGCTCTGACATTGATTTGTGGATCTTTTAACTGGTCAGTGATTTGCTGGAGTCAATGGCTCTCGCCACAGAGTGTAAAAACAGAGCACCTCTCATAATATGTAGCTGACTCAATATTTTCTCAGTATAATTGCAATTCTTTTTATGGGGAGGATATGGACTATGATTCATATCATCTCCCACAATCCCTTCTTCATAACACACCGTTTGAACAAAAACAAATGATTTGGATGCTGTAACTGCCAGTTCTCTAGGGAACTATCTATTTCCACTGCCTGATAGTAAACATGCGCCACAGACTTTTGAATTTTGAAAACACTAAATTTGAAATAGCCTTTATAATTTCTACTGGAAACATATGGTCATAACTTAAAGCTACTAGATGCTTCTATTTGCACCTTCCTTGTGAAGGAAGGACTCCTGCTGGGGGCACAATAGAGGCCCACTATATGTGTGCATATATTCTGCATATCTTTTAATTAAATTATTACACAATTTTTCATTTACTGTGAACAGACAAAGATTTCCAGGTTCTGACAAGATCTCTTTCTGAGGAACTCAACTCTCTAAGCAAATTAAGATATGAAGGAAAGGGAATCATTACAGGACAAGACCTGCTGACTTGATAGAAATAAAGACAGAATAGAAAGGACAGCTGGATTGATAGTATAGAAGTACAGAAAAAAAGAGGAGAAGAGTATGACAGAGTGCTTATATTCCCCTGTAAATATCTAAGCTATCTGCAACGAAAAGAAAATGCACAGAAGTAGATATTTGGAGCTTAAGTGAAATTTTAGTAAAATATGGTACTCTCGAAAATATATCTGACCTGCAGTGTGCTGCATCAGTTCAGTTACATTGGTGCAATGCATGTTGTTATAGACCTTCTCTGCCTGACAGGCTCCCTCTAACCTCAAGCACTCTTTTCTTTTCTCCTATCAGTTTAGATTTATGCATATTCTTCTCTGGGATGACCAAAAGATTTTCTGTTATCTTCCCAAGTTCAAAAGAATTCCAATCTGCTTCTCCCAATTTCCTCCCAGACTCGCTTTCTGCCACAACTAACAGGAATACAATTTTCTTTACTTGCTACCATATCTCAACTTGGACTTCCATGGAAAATTCTTAGGGGTGAGAGGATGACCTGATCTTGCTTGTTTCAGAGTGAGGGCATCCTACCAAAGGAAGCAATTCCAATTGTTCAGCAAATTTCTAGTTAGAATAACAAAAGCAGGTTTGCTTTTCTAAGATTCCAACTTAAGTGCAACCAGAAGTCTAAATAAGCATTTCACTTAAATAAGATTCTTCATAAAAAACCAACAAAAAGCAGCACTGTTTACTATGACTGGCCTTCTCAAAAAATTCTATATAATTTTAATATTTGTAATTAGAGAAGCTCACTTACAAAAATGATTTTAAAATGTATCAACTCCAGGTACAGTGTTGCAATATTCTAAAATAAACAAAAAACACAATCATATATTAACATGGTTAGATATAACACATGACAATACAGTCAGAAATACACTTGTCAGAAATGTTGTATCATAAGCCAACACATTTGCCCTTGTAACTCTGTTGGTTATCACCCTAGATTACTATTGCTATTTTAGGGTATTTAACAATGCATCTCCCTTACTAACACCATCATTTCTCTAAAAGGCATAAAGCTGTGATCATAAAAAGTTCTTAAGTGAGCAGTAACTCCAGTAACAGGAGTGAGCCCTCAAGAGTAAGAAAAATAATGAATTCATTATTCATGCTTTTACATAGCTCACTTGTTGCTAAACTTCTCTTTCTCTTGAAGACAGCACAAACTTGGAGAAATGTATAACCAGATTAAAACAGGGAAATTCACAAGCAGAACACAACGACAATGCCTGTTGTGTTTGCAACAAAATGAGCTGGTTCTATACCTTGACATATTAGCCTGGGGAAAGAAAAGTGTTATTCAGCCAGATCTGCCTGCAATGAAGCTCACTGTCGGGTAAGCAATGAGCTCACAGGGATGTGCTCCCTCCCAGCAGGATTATCTGAGGTCATGCTACTTGGACAAGCAGGAGGTGCTAAATATCTACAAGGACATGTAGTGGTAGGACAAGGAGGACTGGTTTTAAACTGAGGGGGTCTAGGTTTGGGTCAGACATTAGAAAGAAATTCTTCCCTGTGATGGTGATGAGGCACTGAACAGGTTTCCCACAGGTGCTGTGGATGTCTCACCCCTGGCAGTGTTCAGAGCCTTCCTGGATGGGGCTTGGAGCAACCTGGTCTATGGAAGGTGTCCCTGCCCACAGATCTGCCCCTCCCAACCCAAATCACTCTTTGGTTTTAAGAACCCATAACCCACATGCCCTCACTCCATATGACTCTCACCAGGGGTCACTGAAAACTAACTGCTTTTAGCTGGCAAGTGGCTGCCAAGTGTTCTGGTGGGGGAATGTTCCCCTAAAAAAAAGAAACTGAGAGCACATGAAAGAAAATTTTCCTTTGGTGTTTGTATTACTGAAGAATTTGTAGGCTAGGTAAAGCAACAGGGAATTTGTTGCTTATAATATTGTCTAGATTGTCTTTTCAAGGTTTTGGTTGGTTTCCATATTTTTTCTTGGCTAAAATAAGCATAATTTTAAAAATCAAAAAGACTATGACTAGAAAAAGTACCAAGATATTAGAGAAAGCTGCTATTCAAAGCACAGTGTTAAAAAGCACAACATGAGATAGCTCAGCTGAGAAACAGAAAAATGGCCAATAATTATGGAGGCAGGTAAGAAAAGGAAAAACTGGGAAGAAAAGAGAATGCTACAGGGATTAGTCATAGGAAGTGCTGAGGTGAAGAGCTAAAAATGTATCTGCTGTGCTTAGACACAAAATTTGTGTCTGAAGGTGATATCAAAGCTGTGCTTGTTCCAGATCTCATTTAGCAGTTGTCGAGCAAAAGGAATATAAAATGATCTCATTTTAAATTGTGACAGAGTTCAGGACACTCCATGTTTTAAAGAAGCTTTCAGTTGGATACATATGAAAAACTCTAAGCTGAAATAAAAAATTCCTACTTCTTTGCCTTCTCTGTGACTTTTCTACTAAATATTTTTACAAGATATTTTAGGAGACGTTGAAGTTGGAAAAAAACCAAGAAGAGTCAAAATAGTTACAATCTTGCCAACATATAACAAAGTTAAGTAAAGTAAGTGATGAGCACAAACCTAGTAATTTTTATTTATTAAATAAGAGCACTGCAGGAAAGGTAAAATGAAACAGGCAGTAAGGACATAACAGAATATTTTTCAGGGTATGAAGTTGTTCAGTGTAGAGGTGATCTTTAGAGACATCTGTATTAGAAATATACAGAGATTAAATAAGCACCTGGTTCTAAATTTTATCTTGGTACCTATAATTTTTTCATGGGAAGCCCTTTTTGTATTGATCCAGACAGGGCTTTTACTAGCTATGAAACATACACTACAGCAGTATCTAGTATTATTTATCTAGGGTGTAAAGAAGCTTTGTTCTGTAAATCCTTAGGATTCAGATGCCAAGAGAACAGCTCATGGTGAAATCACAGTGTCTTAGACGCTCAAAGTGCTCAGAAAGCCACAAGTTAGAGCCCTCACTGTCCAAAACTTCAGTAGTATTAGGCACTAAGTAGTACAAGCCCATAGAGTGTAAAAATGAAACACTTCACACTTTAATAAGATCATGAATGCCAAGAAATATGGAGAAAGACAAAAAGGTCCTTTTGTTCTTGTGACATACTGAACAAGAAAATTCAGAATTCAAACTCCCATGAGAAGTTAGCAGCACCCCCTGATTCTCAAGGCCTGAGTTTCCTCTTACACCCTGCCCAGTCAGCTCATCTGAACAGCCTCTTCTTGAAGCTAGAAAGGAGGGAAATATTTTTTTCCCCTCAGGAATGAAGCTCTTTTTCTGTTTCAGTCCAGGGAATCCACACAGACCTACCATGAAGTGTTCCTCTCTGCATTACAGAGGATCCTTTGGCAATCTCAAACCTCTTCCCAGACACTAACATCAACTGAGTATGTACCATTTTTTCCAAAACAAGTACCTAAAAATTTTACATTAGAAAAGCTTAGATTGCAGGAAAATCAAAGACTACATTTGCTACAAAAATAAATGAAGAAAAAGATGCTACACTGCTGTAGCAAGAGCAGATGCCTGCTTAATCCATAAAGTAGAACAATATTGAGCAGGATATAATTAATATATGCTTCTCTTTAATACAGGCATAGATGTTCTAAATTAACACATACACCATCATCATGTATAACCATTCTGTAACACAGATAAGACATAATAACAAAATGGGCAAGGAATATAGAAACCCCTACAGTGGGAGAGGAAAAACAGTGAAGACTAGCTTTACCCACAATGCTTCCATTTTCTCTCAGCAAAGAGCTCTATGTCCTGATATCTCAATCTCAGTGACTACAACCACATCCATCAGCACTAACTGTACAGCTCTGTGGCACCAACATTAATTTAGAATAAGCTTGTTAATAAGATTTGACTGCTCCGAAATGGTGACAGTTATTAATAAATTTTACAAATGAGGCACTGGCAATATGTATTGTTACTTAATGTCACTCTAGTATAGTTCTCTTTGAAGCTTCAAAGTGGCCTGATTTATCAGATTCTAAATACTCTCATTGCTGAAATCTTTTAATCTCTTATTCCTTAACTTGCACATACTTGCATTCACTTGCAGCTGAGCAGATAAGAAAGACATTGCTGCAAAATAAACTGTGAAAATACTGAAGCTGAAGGCTTGGAAACTAATTTTCACCTCACCAAAGTTTACCAGTCTGCATTTCTAGAATTTTGAAGTAAAATACTGACTTTTTTATCAGCAGTCTCAATCTGTCAGTCAGAGACCTTTTTACTGAGTTCTGCTCTTCTGCTGGCACTATAATCATCAGCTGCCTCCATAACAGAGTGCAGCAGTGTCTGTTCTGCTCTAGGACTCTACACAACAGCAGCAGCCACCGTGCAAGCCCCAGGGTCCATTCCCAGAGGGGCTGTGCTGTACAGCACACCTCTTGCCCACCAAACAACCCTCTCTCCTTCCTCCTGCATTTCTCTAACACATTTCAGGGCACCTCTATCTCCTTTCACACCTCCCTCTAAAATGCAGAGTCTAAAGCACTGGATGCACAATGTTCAAGCATCTGTGCTGTTATTCCCCACAGCTATTGCCTTATGGCTTAGCATAAAGTGGAAATTTTACATAACAGTTTACATAATTATTTCAGAAAAGCATCAATAATATTGTGGGACCAGGCAAGTCCAGGGAATTTAAAGAGAGAAAAAATACTATTACTGATAAAAGTGTGTTAGTCTCTAAAGGTCAGGTTAAGCCTGCAGGATAAAGTAAGGTGCCTTACATCAGCTTACTTTATTTCTGAGCTGACAGAGAATTCAACACAAGGGGAAAGGAACACGTATGTGCAACTGACAACATAAAAGGGTTTCCTTGTGAATGAATTTAGATCCCAGACTTGGCCTGTGGTACACCACCAGTACATGCTGCAAATCTCTAGAAAAATTAGCAATTATTGCCCCTCCCCACTATGACCTCAAATCACCTCTGCCCAGCTCATATTCCTCCACCATACAACAGACATGTTCCTTCCTACAGCGCTCGCTCAGGTCGGTGCAGTGTGAGGAAAGAGAAAGAACAGCTCCCTGAGTGCTCCTGTCTGGAGCTACATGATGTGGCTGCTTGTGGCTCCCCTCGGTGCTCTGACAAGGGTGGCCTCGGGACACCTCCAGTAGTACGAAGGAAGAACATATAGGCAGTAAATTGTTCAAGGACACACGGTTTCAAAAAGTTTCTGCTATTTTTTATGCCGTTTCTTGTGCAGCCTGTGCTTGTTTATGCTTCTGTGCAAATGATATTTTAATGACAATGTTATGAATAGTAAGTCATTAGAAGCAGAGAGAATAAATGAATAAAATAAATTAATGAAAAAGCAAAGGCAAGCGAGAATTTCAGGGGTGAAAATGCAGAGATTTGCTTACTGATGCTTTTCTCTTGCTACATCACTTGATTCATTTTTACATGGTCCCTAAAACACTAAAGAAAAACATGCAAAAAACCTTTACACTGGAAGTGTAGTGAACTAGTTGAGCAGATGATATGTATTTGCTGCATCTGCTCTTCTCTAAAAGTCTTGCATGTAATGTACTTAATCAATGCTGTTTATAGAATGCTGTTGTTCTATTTTTTGAGGAATCTGCAAAGAAATTCTTTTTAATCCTAATGCCAATATGGATTTCAGCAGTTTCTCCCTTCCACATTCCTTTAGAAGTAGGTTTCTTATTTGAAGCAGAAGAAAAACTATTAAAGAGAATTCATGTTTCCTGCCTGTTTCCCTCTTCCCCATGCAAGGTATCAGCAATAAAACAATAAAACCCAACTCATATAGTGTGTTTTCAATTAGATTTGTATCAGAGTGGCATTGAGAGAGAATGAGATAGCAGTGAGAGCCCAAGGATATAGGAGGTCAGCTCAATACATAATTAATTTGTTAATCTTCCATGGCATTTCAGTGAAATGTGTTATTTTCCCAAATAACATCCAGAAGTATGACAAGCTGTCTTTTCAAGTTGTTTTATATGCCTCTGCTCTGCACATTCTGTATTTCAACGGAAAATAGAAAAGGATGATGATATTTTAAGCATTTTTAAACATATCTCAGCATTCTGGAATTTGTTTACTTTGACATATACTATTTAACGGCATGTTCACGTTCAATTAGAATGTTCAATCACAAGAATGTAAAAATACCAAATGGCCTGGGTTTTTTCTTCACAAAGAAATCACAGAAAATTGACTCTTTAGGAGTAATTCATCGCAATCCTTTATGTTTGATGTTCCAGGTGTTTCCAGTGTTTGGGGTTTAATTAACAGTTCAGAGATAAGAATGAAAGCCTTTTGATTCAATTACCAGATCTTGGATTTCTTGTTTTACTAATTATAAACTAACATTTGTTCAAGGTGTGCTTTAAAATGTAGAATTAGATAATTCCTTCATACAGCCATGTGTTAAAATTGGTTTGTGAGCTCAATAATGTATGGGAATAATCACTTAGAGTATGACAGATTTTATGAGGAACACACCAATAAATGCATGCACTCCTGGACTGCTTTGCTATTTTGTGAGACATTTCATTGTCTTGAATTTCTCAAATTCTCTCTGAGAAAATAATTATGAAGCTTATTTAAAAATATATATCTAAGGAGGAGCTTTATTATAAAGTGGTTTTATTCAGGTTTTAAATGGTTAAATGCATATGTAACTGAAACAATACTCTAGCCCAGAAGGCTCTAAGTCTGCATGTAGTATCAAAAGAAAAATCTTGCTTCAAATACAAGGAGCAAAACCTGTGCCTCGCTGATTATTATGAACAATATTATCAGGAAGCAATTAATGCTGTCCTTAAATGCATAAAAGTATCTAGTGCTAAGTGTCAGTGCTGACTTGTGGGATGATGTTGACCTACATTAACATTTGATTACCTTTCAGCACTGTTTTTAGGCTGAGCCCAGATAACATTCAGACATTACTAATTTCTTCATTGTGCTTGTTTAAAATAGAGCCATCTAGGTGAAAATCAGAGAAAGGAAGAATAAGTGAAATACACAGCAAAATGTACTTACATTTAGATTGAAGAGATACGTTAAATATTCATCATGACGTATTTATTTATGATAATAGCAGTTTTTTATTCACAGCTGCTGTGATCTTTTGTTATGCAAAATGTGAAGTTACATGACAATTTATTAATTAAAATTCTTACTACGTAGCTACTTTCAATACTCCATATAGCTAATGCTAGAAGGTGCAGGTAGTGTAAATTATTTCAAAGAGATAGATAGATAGATAGATAGATAGATAGATGCATAGATAGATAAATAGATAGATCCAGGATCAGTTTGTAAATTACTGCCTTCTAAGGCACAATGTTTTAGATTCCTCAGCATCTTTAGCCTTTTTAGGAAGTTACCAAATTCTATCATGACAAACTATGAGCATGACAATTGCATTTCGGCCAGACTGACGAGAAAGTAAAGAACTTCAGGAAGGCAGAAGTCAAAGTCCTCAGAATTACACAGGTGTTGAAGGGGGAGACTAGAGAGCACAATCCAGCCATTGTCATACTCTGAGCCCAGTGGTTTCCTCAGCTGTCACTCCAGACAAATGTGCTCTGGAGACTTTTCCTCCTTCCTCACTGATGCTGTCATCAAACATTCACCTGGTCCTAGACTCAGCAAACAAAGAGAACACTCAAGAAACAAACTAAATAATAGTGTCTAGGGAAAGCAGACAGAGAATGCTAACCTAAAACCCCCAAATACTCAACACTTGGCTGCAACAGCCTCTTACCAGCTCCCCTGATCTTTTAGTGTAACTTTAGCCCCTTTGGTGTTTAAACTACTTTTGTCCTGCTACATTTAACCTGAATATTTAGGAGATCCATAGCTCCAATGCAATAGAATGAACTTGATCTACAAACCATACCTCATAAGCTTTTTAAAGCCTGTGCACAGGGAAAAAGAAACAAATGCTTACAATGAGACATGTTTTGCAAATGGAAGAGACAGCTTGAAATTATCATTTCATCCATAAATACATGAGGATAAATACAATACTAAAGCTTCATAAAGCTTCTGTGATGGATGAAGAAAATCACTATTACTCTACTACAAATGTATAAAAAACATAATTGGAAGGGAACTTTTTATTTTTGGCTAAAATTAATTTCATAAGCAGATGGAATGTATTTAGACTGGAAATAGAGGAAATGCAAATCTACCTTTGAGTACCAAAGTCTTTCAGTCTTTGTTAATGAAAGCAGAAAGAAGGCAGGAGACAAGAAGAGGAGACAAGGGAGAGAAAAGGTAAATAATGGCCTCATATTATAATAAATAAACTTTCAGACACAATAATTTAAGCTGATAGATATTGAATTTAAATACAGGCAGACACATCACTTGGAGCCTTGTGATTAGTTTCCAAATAGTGTGGTAGATTTCCAGGGTGAGAGAGATATCAAATCAATGCTCAAAGACAGAAAAATCAGACCTATTACTCGAAAAACTTTCTTCAAAATCCTTAGAAATAACAAAAAAATAGTTCTTGAACTGCTGGATAATAAAAATCAGCTGTGTAAACCATAATGCCCAGTGCCACAATACCTGCAAAACCATGTAGGACTAGGCAAGTCTTGCTCCTCTACTACAAGAGGCAGGAAGATTTATATGCACCAAGTGAAGTGTCTGTGAAAGAGATGTTTGAATATGAAAATATATCCCATGTCTTCTGTCCCTGAATAGATCAATCTAAAAGTGCACTTCCCCATAATCTAATTTTTCCTCATTTTATAAATGGTTACAGGAGAGTATGTGGAAATATCTGTATTCAGAGTTGGTTCTAGTCCAACTAACAATAAATCAATATTGTAAAACAAAGTGTAGCCTTGATATATGCAAAACCCTACCCTATGTTCTTCAAAAAGGCACACAAGGGAAGGAATAAAATTGCTTCATCAAGCAGAAAGATTCAAAACCTTAAGAACTAGCTATAGCAATCATTCCTAGACTTTTAAATACAAGCTCAAATCCATATTTAGCCTTTCATCTTCTTCATAATATCTACTTTCTATGAATTCCAACTCTCCTTTTGTAAACCACAAAACTTGAAAGGTTTGGATTAATGTTAGCACCACAACAGTCCAATTTTCTAGACAATGCATAAATTATGATGAGGAGCCCCAAAATATTGGCACTGGTTCTCCAGGGAGGCAAAATCAGGGTGCCCCGTTCCTGCTTTCATTAATATCCTTCAGGACCTCCATTTGAACGCTGTTTGCCAACTTCAGAGTCAAAGGAATTTGGGTTTCCTCTCCACATCAGATTAGTAATTTTCCCTCATCATTCTACACACAGTGAAGCATGAATACCTCTCTCAGCTTTTCAATTAATTTACTGTATTTTGAGATATCTAGAAGTCTATTTAGTATCCACATTTTCTTCATGCAGCACACTACAGTAACAACCTTTGATCTTTACTGCAGTACTTGAGATCTTATAGGCAGATAGTTTAGCTTCTGTGGTGTTAAGTATCCTTTGAGCTTTTTAAGCTGATCCTCAAATTCTGCCCACATATACAATAGTGAGCACAGGAATTGACACTCCCTTTGAAAAACGTTACTTCTAGTCCTGGCTTCCTCTCAAGTACAAAGAAATGACTGAATACATTAAAACAGCGATGCATGGTTTTATCCCATCCATTTTCTGTTGTTTTATCCATATTACGCCAATAATTGGATTTCTTCCTTTCAAAGTTTAAATAGTATTTTAGTAATTGTAAATTATGGTGGGAGAAAAGCAGGAGTTGGAAACAATTTGCTGCCCAGAAAGTTTTCCCAGTTGTGATGATCAGTAGTCAATATTTGAATTGTAGATGTATATACAAACTAAGATATATAATGTAAATATAGATGTTGCTTATACAAAGTAATTATCAATATAGAATTAAGTTCACAAGGAAATCACAAGAAACACAGAACTAAAATATCAAAACCACAGGAAAAGAGAGGACTTAATAAAAAGATCATTTTTAGTTATTTTGTTAGTATTTATCCAAGGATTTTTCCAGTTCAGAGACAGCTGTTCTGCCATGTGTATTGTCATCCAGAAGTCTGGTACATTAGAGGTAAAATGAGAAGGAAGATACTGAAGCATGGACACCACAGTCAGTCAGTGTGACTGGAAACTGCCAGAGAGAGAAACTCAGAAATATCTGGACAAAAAGCATAAGGCAGGGAGATATAGCAGGGGCATGAACTGAGAAATGCAGGGATGATTGACAGGCTCCACACACTGGAGTGTAAATAGGAATTGCCTGCATTCAAGGATACACCAACAACAGAAATGATGACTCAGACCACTGAGTAACAAGAAACACAAAACTTTCCTGGAAGAGAAAATCAGACACACTATTCATGACACTCTATTTCTGGAGGGACTGAGGCTCTTTTCTTAATCTATTAAACTGTAGGAATAAAAATCTCATCTGTTATACTTTTCTGAATGGGTCGTAACAGGCAATGAATCAAACCACTTGCTGTTTATCATGTCTTTAACTGTTATGAATGAGTGGCATTAGATATCCAGTTAGAAAGACAGAACTTGTTTTGCATCAATGAACTGTCTGCAGAGAAAAAATATGCAAAGGACTATGTATTGCATACTATAAGTCATCTTAAACAAAACAAACTGAAAAGAAACTACCCACCACACATTTATCATATAAAGATACTCAGGCAATTTCAACAGGAGGAATTTTCTACCATCATCAGCCTCTACACACAACTCTATGCAAACATTGCTTATGAAGAAAGTGGTACAAGCCTGTGCAAAGGCAGAATTGAGAAGGAAAGAAAATCTCAGCAGGCCTAAGTATATTGATATGGCATTCATTTTTTCCATGTGGAGCAAAGACTGAATGAGCAAAGCATTAAAGAAGTCTTAAAGACCCTACCACACATTGAATCAGAAATGCCAAAGAACACCAATGACAGAAGTAAATGGAAGCAGGGTAAGTTTTGTCAGCAGGTAGAATTTTAAAAATGACTGAATGATCAGCAGCCAATATCAGGAGGAATAGTATAGAGGCACATTAGTAGCAGCAGTAGTACCAGTACCACAGTATTAATAGCTAGCAGTAATCTCAGCCAGATCAGTAGTTCCCATTAAGGGTAGGTTTCAACTTGAATTGCCCCATGGCACCAAGCTAAAGAACTCTACTGTACTCAGATTTTCCAACAGCATATTTGTAGAGTAAATGGGCTGGCATTAGATATGGCATTGCTCATATCTACTTAAATCAATGTGCAGGCTGCTATTTGCTCCTTGACAGCTTTCAGGTGACCTCTTAGATAGAATCGTGGTCACTCTAATCATGAAACAGGAAAAGCACACCTTTCAATACCTTCATATGCACTTGTGGACATTAGGCAGAGAGCTTAGCTAGAGAATATGCAGTATGGTTCTTCAGGATAAAAGCTCCAACTTTGAAAGATAGAAATGATGAATAAGTTTTAAACTAAAAAACTGAATACAAAATGGTAAAAAACCTACACAAAATTACACACTTTATTTCATTATTTAAAAACTTTACTGTATTCAGTGTAGCAACCATATATTGGGAATTGAATTTCTTTCCCAAGATTGATTCAAAGCAACTGAATATTTGACTGGAGATCAAGAGTCTAGTCAGAAACTACGTGGATCGTATACCAGATGCATTGTCATAAGAAAGTTAATCAATGAAAAGTAAAAGTGTACTTAACACTACTAGAAAAAATAGACATTGATTCATATGATACATCAGCATTTAATGGTGTATTTGGTCAGTGGATACTTAGGGATGGGGGATAACTGCATTGCCTAATTTTACACACTTAAGGTACACAGTTTAACAGGCTAGCCTCCAAAATTCGCACATTTTGTTATCCAATCCAAAAAGGCTCCCACAAAGGACTATACAAAAACAATCAAATCAGCACAGATTGTTATTCCTAATGCTGATTTCCACAAGTTTGCCTGTAAACAGGTCAACTTCTGATTATCCATCATAGAGGCTCTAAATCAGCCGTGCAGATGTCTGGATTCCTTAAAGTGATGCTATACCACATTCACTGAAGTCATGTGCAGGTTTCTCTTTCCATCAAGTGAGGTTTTTTTGGTTTTTTTATCTATCAGCTACTGTTCAACTGGTGCTTGAAGTCTAGGGAAAAACTCCTGCTGTCTTCACTGCCTTGAGCACGGGTCATAAATAGAAAGCAGTGCTGTGAGGTCTACTATGTAAGTTGCTGTTACATAAAAAATTAACAGAATTAATAATTATGGACCCTCAGAGGCATGTAGAGCTAAAAATCAACTATAATGGCAGCGCAGGTATCTTTTATAGATAGATTGTTTAATCTGCTGCAATATACTGGAGGCCTAAGTTTCAATCAAGGGAACATCCTTCAAATATGTGTGTTGGATGATGTAAAAACCTTTTTGTCAGCCTTGGTAAAAATAAGAATACTGTTATTTCAAGGATTCTTACAAGAACTCATAAAACATAATGTTTTCACTACAGAAAGGAAAGATTTCTTCTCCGTAGTTTCCTTCTGTCATGAATGTCAAGCATTTCTGAGTAGTTACGAGAACAAAGAAGATGCTGTAGAAAAGGCAGCTACACCATCTTCTCCCTCAGTCCCTCTTGATCCTTTTTGAGAAACCATTCAATGCATTTTGGCTGTTTCTTGGAGAGGCATTGTTGTGACTGTTGCTGGAACAATTGTTTCAGGAAGAGCACTTGAACTCAAAAAGCCACACTTTCAGCTGAAAGGAGGCAGGTCGTACCCTGTAACTATGCAACAAAGAATGCATGAACATTAATTTCAATTATTCCATCATTTTGAGTAACAAAACCCCCTACTGCTTTAAAGCAAACTCTCACTGTAATCTCTTCCTTTTTTCAACCTGAAAATACACTACCTGAATCACTTCTGCTTGTCTTAATTTTTACATTCTCATTGTGTGTGCACTTAGGAAGGCTTCAGAGAGAACTTTTCCTTGCAGACAAGCAGAACAACTGGTTCTTTTCTTCATAAAAGTATACTAAAAGCACCTCTCAAAAATGTTTCTTAGAGCTGTCTTATATCTGGACCTCTGATTAAAACTGGTCTTGTACTTTGGGGAAGAATTTCAATGATAATAAGCTTCTTTAATTTTTCCAGTATGTTCCTTCTTTGCTTGGGAACTTTTTTTTTTTCTGCACAAGAGAGATATGGGGATGAAGGAAGCAACAAGACTATATTTAGATAATTGTTTGTATAAGATACCGTTAATGTTTTCGGAATCATGACAAAGGGGATTTTTTGAATAATGAAGTTACTCAATTAAAAATAATTTAGTGTGCTGGATTAGCAGGGTGCTGGGAAAAAACTGAAACAGTTACCTGGCAATTGATCAAGCAGCCTTGTCTCACAGAACAATACTAGCATAAAAATAGCTCATAAATCTGAAAAGCTGATTACTAAAACTGTTGTGGGAGCTTTATGTTTTAGAAGAATATTGAATTAATGAGAAAGAATACAAAGGGGGAGTTTAATTATTCTGAATAGAACAATTTTATACCCTGGCCTCTAAGGATGAGTATGATTATGTAGGTCACATATCTAAAACTACTTTTATGCATATTTCACTAAAAAGCACATCTTTTCATGAAGGATGCTAAGCAATAAGCCCTCTTCAGATAGTACTCTCTCTACAGTGCCTTAAAAGAAAGCTATTTCCTTTGTGGTTATGGAGCTGTTAAGATGAGCCATCAATAAACACAAATCCTGGCATAACTCATTTTCAGGTTATTGCTTTCACACAAAAATAAGTTGTTTTCCTTCTCACTCTCTCCAAGCCCCCACAATCACTTTGAGTGTACAATAATTAGACACTGACCAGGATTCCTATTCTGCTTGCACTTCTGGAGGGTTACTATCAAACTGATGAGAACACTAGGTAAGAATTTTCACGTTCATCCAAACATTGAAGTCTTGATTCTGCATTGATTTGTAAGAATTTTCAATTAAATTTTACAAATGCAAATGAAATTAAAGAATCAATAATGAAATTATCGATCAAACATTTTTTTTGAAAACCACTCTGCCATTTTCAGAAAGGTATCATTTTAACATCCCATTTTCTGCTTTAATTTTTAACTGGGTGTCAGAATTTTTTCAATGTAATAAAACATTCTCACTGGATTTACACATGTCAATGATTTCAGTCTTTTGATCACCATTGTCACCTTTTCTTAGCAGCAAGACTGAGATTTAGTATATTGCGCATATTTAGAAGAAATGGCAGAAATGTTTGATCCATTAAACATCAGAAAGACTAATTACAACTTAAATGATAATTTTTTGCCTAGTCTTAAAAAAGCTAACGTGCATAGTGCAGCATCAGAAGGTTGATAAGATACTGTCACACATAATACCAAAACCTGGATTTCTCAGCTCAGTGACTGAATCTGGATAAAGTTCTAGTTTATCCAATACATTCTACTGATGAACTGAATTGTACTTCAGCACTTCTTCAGAACTGAAGGTCTATGGATTGACTTACAAACTACCACGGCCACTTAGAGTCCTAAATAATAGCTTGCAATATTGGAGTTTAGGGGAAATAACTTCCCAGGTATTTCTGAACTCCTGCTTTCATATATATTCACACCTAGATGTAAGGAACAATAAAGATAAAATTCTGTTGTTTTTAAATTATGAAGTCACAGTTTCTATCACATCTTGGTATATATCTTGTCTGTGATACTTCTGAGTCTGAAATATTTGATGGAGCTTCAGAATTATTCCTCCAAACTTCAAATGAATTCCATTATTATTTTCACAATGAGCTATTTCAGTCTTCAATGAACACTGCTTTATAGAAAAGTTAGTTGGAGTTGGTAGTGAGAAGTCAGAAAAGAAAGACATCATGTAAGAGAGATGGTTTAGCTAGGCAAAAACATTAGTTCAGCACTGCCTCAAACAGCACAGAATATGGTTTATTACTTGATTGTTTCCCTTGATGAGAGAACTGTCATCAGTCCCTCTACCAGTTGAGACTTCACAGCCTTCTCTTGAAGCTTTTTACCCAATTCCTCCCTCGGTGTTCTTACCCTCCTTAGCACCTTCTTTAATGTCATTGTCCTTATTAAGGTTCCAGGTCACTTCTGATCAAACTGTGCCATCAATCTGCTTGTTGTCTGATGAACTATGGAATTCTGAACTGTCTTCTCAATAGACAAGACACAAAGAAATGCTTCAGTTGGTGTGAAGTTGCCAACCTGCACTAACCTGGAGTTGAGGGGAAAAGCTTCCCATTCCCCAGAGAGACTAATACATTTGAAGCTGACAAAAAAACCCAGACATACACTAAATCCAAAGGAGGAAGGGTGGAAGTTGTACTCTTAGTGTGGGATAGAGCTCCAGCTAGAGAGGGTACAGGATTTGCACACACTCCATCTTGTGTGCAGAAACTTACTGCACTTATCGTCCCTGTTATTCTGATGCTCCTCACTACCAGTCCTGTCAACTCAGTGAAAACAGCCAGAGAAAACTTCCTTATCTCTTCCTTACATCAATGGCATCTATGGTCCTCTTCATGCAGGCACATGGAAATGTCTGACACTGGGAGAGCCCCTCAGACTGGTTCCCAAGCAAAAGGAGTCATCTTCCAAAGGACCCCAGCTTCCTCTAACAAGAACATACAGGGCAAGGATAGACAGTGTCTACACTTGGGTCTAGTACAACCAAATGACATTAAATTCACTGCTTCTCCTGACCTATTTTTTCCCACAGGAATTCATAGGCCTTAGCAGATCCCATACTAGCCCACTCCTTTAGGGATTAATACACAAAGCAGTTTGAACTTTAAGAAATATGAACTTCTTCAGAGCTCCAAGTGATTCATGAGCTACTGCCCTAGGGCCATTAAATTTCTGCAAGAGAGTGAAAAATTATATGGATTTTCACATTTGTTAACATAAAGACCCTAATGCAGCATGCTTACACTTATGGATACTTTTTGTGCTTAACTTTCCATTTTTCTTGTGATGCTTCTTTTTGCTTAGTTTTCATATGCTGTTGACATTTCAAGTATTTCATCTGGCACAGAAATTACTCCTGGTCTGTACAAGACCATATGCCACACTTGGACAGTAGAGCAAATACAAATAAGGAGCTTTCATCTAATTTCTCATTTAATTTGTAATGATCTACATCACTGTAATATGGAGAAATACCATACCAACACCAACATTTAAAATCAGCAAAATACTCCAGAGACCACACCTGCTACATCAACCAGGCTGTGCCTAACCTCACCCACATATAAACTGTGACTGGGCACAATGTGGGTAGCTTATCACAGGGCTCACAGGAAATTAACATTTTTCCAGCAATTACTCCTCTGAAATTTATAGAAGAAACAAAATGATACCCAGGATCTGTGCACTCCAATTTTTTTAATTGGCAATAGTAGTTAGACATAGTCTCAATGTTTCCAATATATTAGCTTGATGGCTCCTGGTCTGAGCCTAGTAGAGAAACCAGAAGACAAAACTGCACTAGTTCTTAAAAACACAATTAAAAATTGAGAGATAAAATCATTGAGCTTGGCACCACAGGTAAAAAGTAAAAAACCTGAGTAAGCTTTGCATTATCCAAATAGACAGGGGTAAATTCCAGCTACTTATTTTTACTACACCTAACTGAGGTTTAGTCCACACATATTTCAGACATCTTTTCAAACAGCTATTAAGAGAGAAGAAAAGGCATTGATCCTTCAATTCTGACTATGATTCAGACGTTGAGATGTAACAGGGACAACAAAAACATCAACCCAAATATTTTCCAGTATACAAGATACTTTGTCATCATCTGAACAATTAAACTACATTTTAAGATCACTGTACCTTATAAAAGGAAAAAAAAACCAACAGCCGTATCCAAAGCGGTTGCTTTCTTCTGCCTGAAAGTTGAGTGACATTAAACATTTCTAAGGCTCTGTGTTACACAATAGATACAGCTTTCTTAGCCAAGTATGCATGTTATATATGTCATTTACACTGACTGACAGTAGCTTAAATGTCAGCATACAAGCAAACCAAGACTCTTGGGACTGGAATATTGCAAATTAATGATGAGTAAATTTCAAAAGGTTCCTCAATTTCAAGTCAGCTCACCTGTATTGAATGTATTGAATGCCACTTCTATAAAAAGAAGTGTGTCTATGCCACAGGGTAATATCACATGCTGATTAAGAGTTGACAAGAAAAATTAAAAATTCAATTACATGGGAATTTTTTGAATTTTCAGTTTTAGTTTGTTGAAACTCAAACTTTATAACATAACTCCAAATAATATAAATTCAGTAAAGCATATGTTTTTAGATGTGCTTAAGGTTGGGGCTTTTTAGCCTAAGTAGGTAATCAGAAATTAAGAAAAAAAAATAGATAATTTTTTTGGATTTGTTTCAGTTTCTGTATTGCTTTGGTCAGTATTTTTTGTTTCAGTCATTTCCCTCTTTTTTTACCTCTGTTCACAGTCCTGCCCCTTCTGTTACCTTCATTTCCCTTCTACTGCTGTGTGTATAATAAATATCTGCTCTGTATAATCATCTAAGATATGACTCCAAACTTTTTTCAAAAATCTGTAACTGATGAGGCCAGGAAATATCAAGATTAATAGAAAAGATTTCCTTCTGCTTCATGTTCTCTTAGCTACCAAACAGCACCATTTTTCTTCATAAATATTGAAAACTGTTTACAAAAACCAGGAATACTATTGCATTTACTCTTCCCTGTGTGGCTGTAAGTTCTATGCATATAAAAATAAGTTAATATAAACAGTTTCATATGCAACTTTTCAACCAACCTACTACAGCTGAAGCTCTGAAATACAAATAGCAGAATTTTATGTAAGTACTTCTGATATCTTCCTTTACTAGCCTGGAAAGCTGTGCCATCTTTACAAATCTTTGTTGTCTTACACAAAGTTCCTTGAGAAAGTACCTGCTGTTTATATCTGCTTTTGTCTTTTATGAATGCCTTTGATACTGCTTTGATCTCATTGTTTCAGTCAGTCTCAGAATGGGAGACCCAACTTGCATTAAAATCCTTAGAATATTTCTAAAACCTATCATTTAATACTTTGGGAAAAATGAGACCATTAAAAATCTTTCAGCAAGATTTCTAGAGAGCTTTGATTGAAAAAATTAGTTTTTAATTCTTAGATTAATATCAATACAATTAAAAAAATTAATTTTCTAAATCTAGCTATGCGACACATTTTCTCAGTTTAAAAGGATGAACAATGAAATCAAGATCCTCTAGTAGTTCAGTGTCTTTGAATAATCAAAATATGCAGAATGCCTTCAATTTCTTTTAGGTGAAGACAACTAATTGGGAAATTACATTTTAGAACACAGCTAACCACATTCCTATAGAATCTAAGGAGTAAGGAAATGTCAGTAACAATGGCCTCATAGCAGCTCAGTGAGCCTGCTCTTGCAAAGGTAATGTTACTCCTCTATCTAACACGAGTCAAAAATGTTTGAATACGAGTGGTAGTTACAGGTCTATAAAATAATAGCATTCAGTATTATATTCCAATATATTTTGCCACAGACCTATATAGTATACACACAGGTATTGATCAATTTGAAAATGGATACATTCCAGATATTCTTTTTCTAAGCATTTGTACATAGAAACTGGATTATTTAACAAGAAACTATCAAACCAATGTTATCAACTCCAACTGAAGATTCATAATAAAAGATTAAGAATGTTTCTCATTCAAAATATGCTTGCCTTGTTCAAGGAATTCTCAATACAAAATGCATAATTCTCAATATAAAATGCCTTTGGCCCATGACTGGTTCAGAAGTAAAAATTTGTTGATCACCTTGCTAGCAAACAGAACAGTAAAATGTAAGATCTTCTCTCTGCAATCAGTGCTCACATAGGTCTCTCCTGCTGTATCACCACTAATACTTTGCCCCCAAATTCCAATATTAAACTAATTCCTTTGACACATCTATCTCTCTCTTAAGTACGGATTAAATTAGCCAACATTTAATTTCAAAAAAAATAAGAACCAACAAACACTTGCTAACATAGTTCATCCCTTTCCAGTCTGTTACTGTTCAAACAGTCCTCAAAAATGTAACACTTTTTTTCCCCCCTCTTCTGGACAATTACTTTCAAGTATTTAAATGTTCTTTTGAATTTAAGCCTCATACCTTAGCAAAGAAATCCTACACCTTGGCAGAAGGAAACAGCATCTTCTCAGCTAAATGATGCAGGGGTTTGATGATGAGGTTTCAGCTTCTGTCAGAAGTTAGTCTGGAGCCACTGTGTGCCGCCTTTGTGATTTCTGGCATCCAGTTATTAAATTAAACTGACAGATGCCCATAGAAAATATTTTATTAAGACAGTAAGGGCTTCAGTAACTTTCCAAATAACTAATTCCTGTAGAGAATTTAGGAGTCATTAAAAATTTACAAGTTGCTATCATTCTCTTCCTGGTTCACCTTGCAGTTCTACCCACTCAGAAATTTTCCTTCTTTTTCACACTATGCTTAACTGCATTTAAGTGTGAAAGTCTACACGAGAAAACTGACTATAATAATTGGGACAATTTTGACCGTTTCTGCAAGGCAAACAGAATTTCCACTGCAATGGATTTACATGTAAACTATTCAGTAGTGCCCTAGACACTGCCAATAACCTCTAATTTGATTGTAGGCATCTCAGCACACCTGGGTGACAGCTATAAAGGAGTCAAACTGAAAGCTTACAGCAGTCCAAACTGTTGATTTTCTTGGCTGAATGAATTAATCAAAACTAATGCTCACAGCCTGTCTGCAAAAAAGCTTTAAAGGCTTCCTAGTCTACAGGTAATTATTTTTCTTTCTTCATCTCATTCTTGCAATGTTACATTAATATTCTGAGCTTTGGTTTTACATGGGCATTTATTTTGTAACAAGTTCAAACACGAGAAAGCAAATATTTGCCTTTAAATGCAAACAAAAGTGGATGTTATTATGTGAATACAGCTTTCCTTTCTTTCCAGTCTTCTTTAATCAGTTAAGAAACTAATAACTTGTACAAAGACAGGAACACTGATTTATGCATTGTATTCCCTAAATCCTGTCAAATACATTAGAATAGTCTGTTCTTGACTTTTACAGAAGATCCACCTGACTCACACTTCACATTAACTGCAGAAAACAATTAGTTGGGAAATAAACCCATTATGTCCTATATTATAGGAATTAAATTTTCCAAGGATGGATGTAGAAGGGGAGCCTCCACAACATGAAACACAGGATAGAAACACAATGTGATTTCTTTATGGTTCTACTGGAAACCGAGCTGAAGGTAATGCACATCCCTATATCTCCATACAAAATTTTAATAAGACATCAAAAAAGCTTCAGAATTCTGCATCCATACTCAACACAAAAAAAATCTGTAACCAAAAATGGTTAGTTTAGAACTTATTTCTAAGAATTGGGGAGGGGAAAAAACCAAAACAACAAACCTAATTAAATGAAGATCCTGATGTACAAACATATTTCAACTGAAATGCAACGAATGCAACCACTTCACACTGATGGAAATACAGACAGGTAACATTCCTATTAACTTCACTGGCTGATGTTCCTACCAACTTATGTATGGTTATAACTGTGCATATAAATCTCTTCAGGATCAGGAGCTTACGTTGCTTCAGAGAGAACTTAAATTGTAGTGAATTATTTTTTCATTAAATCAGTGACCAAAATAGCACTTTCCTTTATTGCCAATTATCTGTAACTAGATAAAAATATCTACTCGTTGGGAAATTTTCACAGATTTCTGAACAAATTTTAGTTGTAAGATTTCTTGTGAGGTATTCAGTATTTGGTGATAACCAGCAATATCCACTCATAAATTAATAATGGTCTGTGTGATTGATTTTTTTGAGTCACAAGACGACAATCCCTCTTTGTTAGATGATTCCAATATTTCACTAACCTTTCTTAAAAAAATTTAAGATAGTGCGATACCGATTTCTCTTTATAGCTACACAAGTACCATCAGCAGGCCTTGAAATTCAGTTTCTATAAACACACAAACAGAAGAAATGCTTCTTGAACAGTTAAAAAAGGAATATTTCCAACATTCAGCAACATCAAAGTCTATAGCAATTTTCACACAGAAGAGTTCACTTTAATAGCCCTGAACAAAATTCAGCAAAGCTGAAAAATTCAGACAGTATTTTAGATTTTTGCTTTAAATATCCCATCATTCTTGTTTCTGCAAGTCTCACAAGAAGACTACAATAAAAAACAACATGTAGATTGGAAAAACCAAGTTTTCTACCTAATATGGCAATTTGTTTTACACAGTTATCATATGGCTTCATTATTTATATTCAGAGTTTGATAATATATCATTTACACCACACTTGATCTGCTCCTATAAACAAAACTGGACAAATTCAAATTATGTATTTCCATTAAATAATCAGACAAACATTTGCTTGGTCATGCCTTTTGCCTATTTTTTTTCCTTTTTGCATGATTTTTCATGGCCTTATCCCAGGCCCTGCTCCTGGTACCACTGAGATATGCATTTGTGGAAATGTCATATTTGTGTTTTAATGTTTGAAACACTGGGGCCCTGCATTGTACTCTACTGGTTTTATACTTTCTTTCAACACAGTTGTATTCTAGGAAGAAAATTATCTAATTCCACGATTAATTTCTACCTGCTGTGGCAGTGCACCCTCAGGGTAAATACGATATTTTAGATGAACACACTGAAAGCTTCCACTGTGATTGACCTTAAAGACACTGACAAATTAATTACTTTGCTCATCAATATGGCATGGCAGCTAAAAGATTTGAGCAGACACCCAGCCAGTTAACATGCATGCTGCCATCTGCTGAATATGACAGCAAGGGATTTGTACTAGTCTCTGAAAGAAAAGCTGTGCTGGTTTCCAAGAAGTATGTTATCAAACTCCTCTTTCACAAGTCAAATAATGACTGCTCATGTTCTGTAAAAGAGTTGGTAGTGTCTCATCGTTTTTTTCACCCATGGGTTTAAAACTAAAAAGGAGACTGTCTTAGCAAATTCATTAAAACTTTGGGGTTGAGTCCACTGCTTAACAGCAGGTTACATTTAACATGAAGCTAGGTTACATTCAAAAAGATTATTAGATTTATATGAACGCTCATGCAGTGCAAATATGAGAAAGGAATTTCACTATTCACGTACCTCATTGTCCACCCTCAGTATTACTCTGCTTTAAAACTCTCTCCTCTGGCTTGAGACAAAAAAAATGGCATTAATGTGTAAGCTGAAGGTCCTGCAATACAGTGGTCAGGGGCCAGCAGAGAGAAGTGACTTTTTAAAAAGATTAATTATGAGAGAGTTTGATACTATTCATACAAAGACTACAGTTAGCTTCTGAAAAAAAGCAGAGGGGTCCCAAAACCACACACATTTTCAACTCATACAGTACTGTTCCTGTAATTAACAGTCATATCGAACTGGTCTACATAGTAATATGTAAATATATATATATAAAACTATATAATATACATCATATTGGTCAACAAATACATACTGATAGGAAATGCAGCACTTATATTTTCTCAGATACGTTGAGGAATAAGATAGGTGGCTGGCTCCAAGTCCTTCTCACAGCAGAAGAGACAAGGCAGTTGTGTGGATTCACACAACCATTCACCACCATTCACATCATTACAGGACAATTCAGCTCAGGAGGTCTCCAGTTCAAACTGCTGCTCAAAGCAGGGTCAGCTGTGAAGCCAGACTTGGTTACTCAAAGTTTTATGCAATATGGTCTAGAAAACCTCCAAGGATGCAGATGGTACTGCTTTGCTGGGCAACCTGTTCCACTGTTTGACTAAACAGTGCTAAACAGTTTCCTTATGTCTTAAAATGTGAGGTATTTATAGTTTTTATGCTTCCTGAATATTGTATGATTCACTTTATAGACACACTAGTTATAAAGGAGGAACAGCTTTACAAAAGATCAACAAAATTACTGGAATGTAAGCCACAGTTAAGGGGAAAAATGTGATATTTTGCTCCAAAGCACAGCTTCATTACAATTATCTTTTATAGATTATTTAATCCAATTATTCCCTCTAGAATTTACAAATGGGTTGATACCATACAGAAAATTGAAGAAAATCTTTATAAACTTCCTTTTCTAAAGATGAGATCCCCTGTTTACTTTGACCAAGTATCACAGCCAAATCTATAAGTGGAATTGAAATGAATGGAATCATTGCATCGGTCCCTCTGTGTCTGCTGTGCTCCAGAGAACAGGAGGAAAATCAAAACAATATTAGAGCCAAATCACAAGCATTTGGGGTAACACTGGGCAAATGGAACAGGATAAAAAAGGGATAATATATCCCACATGCAAGCTATAGACTCCTAAATTTGATACTGTAATGAAAAAATCAAAAACAAATGACACAGAACATTGTGGAATGCAGAAGCAGCTGAGCTGTTCAGCCCAGCCAGTGCAACCCTTCATTAGCTCACTGCACTGCTTTGAGGCCTGAATGGAGCTGCCTTTTTAAAGTATTTCTCTTCCCAACATTTACCTCCTAAGAAGCTCCCTACCTATTTAAACTGAGAGAGCATACTGACATGCTCCTTCCACAGCCATGCACCTACACCAGTATTCAAAATCCTACAGATGCACCTGGGGGATTTCAATAAGCATCATCTTGAAAAACTCCTTTCTTTTTCAGATTAAATATATTCTAACATCTACCTGGAATTAAAATACCAAATATGTGTCAACTTACAAAAAAATACCCCAACAGTGCCTAAATTTATGTCATCACCTATAACAAGCCCTTGGGACAGACCCATGAATATTGTAACAGTACCACAAATAGCACCACATTGCTAGGTTCTTTTAAAAACTGAAACTTATCAAAAATCAAAGCAATGAACTACTGTATTACAGAAAACACCCACCTCTTAAGCTCATTTGTCTTTGTGACAAGTTCTTATGTAAACTTTTCTTTCTCCATTCCAGCAGAAATTTCTGCACCAAGACAGAGATACTGCATACACTGATCCTTCGCTTGGGGAAAAATGTCATGTGTGATGGTTAAGTCAAAACCTTAAAATAAAACAGAACACAAAACCCATCAGAATTTTTACACCATCATTTATAATCATGACCTAATATTTCTTTTAATACTGGCACCCTTAAGTGATTATGACAAAGACTGGTATTGCAACTGAACTTTTAGTAGTGATCCCTTATTATTATTTTATTATTTTGAGACCCAGTCCTGCAAGATGCTGGGTCCTGGGAACTCAACAATGAACAATAGTTGAGGATACTCTGGCCTTTCAATTCCCACAAACTTCATGTTTCTACACCAGAATATTGCAAGCAGCCTCTTTACTGCAACACTTTGGTCAGTAAATATTCGTATATATACTATAAGACACAAAATAGTTTTGCCTGCATATAAATATTTAGAGAATTACTTCCAAAATAAATTCATACGTGTGTCATCATACAGAATACTGCTCTTTGTTACTTCTGCAGTTGAATTTGCAAAGTACATCAAAAATACATAAATGAGAAGTATTTAATATTAAACATTCTACAGATTAGCAAGACTTAGCTGGAGACTTAATCAGCTACTTAGCCCAACTTTAATTGTGACTTAATAGGCTAAAAATTATGTATTTTAAGAGATAACAGTCAATTTTAAATATTGCCGACTGAGTACTTTAGCATTTAAAAATCATATTATTCCTACTCATATTGCATCAGACAAACCAAACTTCTATCAAACAACTACTAGATTTTTCTATCTGCACCTTAATTCTGATATAAAACACATTTTAATCGTAATTTTTCAAGTTTCACTTATTCTATCGAATCATACTTTTTTGTGATCTTGTAGAAGAGAATCTTAATCCTTAAGTTTTATGATACTTAAAATTATAAAAGTCATGCATAACCAATAAAACAATTAAAGGCGACGCTAATGGGATGGGATGAGTTATAAAGTCCATACTGGAAGGGGAAAACGCCAGAAAGCTTGTGAGCAGAGTTCCATAATCTTCTAGCAAAAGCATTTTTTATACATGCTGCCACTTCTACAAAGAACATCCTTCCTACATTTCACACTGATGAAATCTTTAATTACATTTTCTCGTTTCTATTCATAGTGATTTAAATGTAACTGAACTATAAATCTGAAAATACTATAGATATATTGTACTCTAAAGATTATGTTAACTCCTAAAAGGCAAGAAAGAGGACTTATTTTATAGATTTGTTTTTGATGCATGAATGAGGTCTTGAATTAAAAAGTAAATAAATAAGAATGGTGTCTGAAAGAAAAACAAAGCAAGCTAAATTAGAGAAATTTTTACAAATATTGATTTTAGCTTTATATGCAATTTAAACTTCCACAGAGCTAAGTCTTTCTTGTATTTCATATGAATTGTGAATACATGGGAACACTTTACTAAGGCAGTTTCTTCACCAATGAAAATTAAGGTCAAACTTAAACTTCAACAAAAGTAAATTCTAGGTATGGATTAGCTTTAAACAGAGTTAAAGAGGTGCCTGAATCACTGGTTCTCTATTAAATTTGTCCACATCTTCCAGTGCCTAAATATTTCTGTCCATCTGTCAGGTGCAACTTGGCATTTGTCAAGGGAGGCAGTAACATTTATGCTGACTCACAGCTCCTCACATCACAGCACACCTCACACTGCCATCAGCACAAGATCACTGGCAAACAACAGCACTGCACTTCTGCAGAAACTGGAATTTTAACTGTTTTCAGTGCACTCTTACAGAGACATACAAAGAAAGGTAATGTTCACAGAAAAGTTCCTAAAATAACTCTGAGCAACAAAAACTCTTTTGAAAGATCCACTTTAAAAAAGCAGAGAATAGGAAAAACATCAACTCCTAAATAATTATTTAGTCACCTTTTAATTTTGATAACATACAAAAATATCAAAGTACCTTTTTCAGGTATTAGTAGGACTTCAAAAAATACTCTATTTAGAAAAGTAATCATCACTAGGACAGTTACTCTGACAAAACATGCTTCTGAAGCCTCACCTTGATATTTTAACTAATAAAGATGTGTGGACTAGGAAGCAAGGCCATAGTATTGAGAAATTCCAAAACTGACTCTGCTAATACAACTGATGATTATAAATTGTATTTCACTCTGATGGTAAAAACTATCCAAATATAGCAAATTCAATAATTTAAAGTAGACCTGAATTTTGACCCACATGTGCACTACTTTTGTATTTTAACATCTATGTACAACTCTTCACTGGCAAAATTAAATTAATAGGTTACTAATTTTTCTAATCATCTGATTTAAAAACTCTCTAAGTGTTCTGTTTCTATTCTTTACAAATGTAAACAAATATAATGTGTCAAAAAGTTTCACTTCTATACCATCGACAGCTTAATTTTGTTTGTAACTTTTTCTCTCTCATTAGTTTCCTTGAGACATCAAAATCTTTTCTGTAGTGAAGAACAAATTTATCCTCTTCATTTCGGAGCAGTTAACATCAACAAGGGTCAGTATTCAACCCTTCTTTCCAATTCCCTAAACTTTTCATTCTCATAATCAGAAGAATGCCTCAAATCTGAAATCTGGGTCACCTTCCTAACTTAGTAGAAAATACAACACGCATAAAATACTAAGTGTAAGACCAACTTCATGAAGAATTTTCTTGTTTGGAAAAAACGTTTGTTAGCACTGCAATTCAAAAGTTTTTAGATGTTACCTGTTACAAATAAAGATTGTCTTTCCACAGATGCACATGTATGGTGTCCTTTTTAACAACTCCCATCACTACTTTCGAACTCTCAAACTCAGATGGCAGAAGTTTGAATTTATTTATGTATCATTTGGTACTTCCACCACATTTATCAACTTCACTTTCCATGCACCCAAGTGAACAAGCCTCTGCCTTATTCCAACTTCCAGATTTTTATTTTATATTTTTTTTAATTTTATTTATATTTGTATTTTATATTCCAAATACATTTTGCAATATGGTGTGAAGAAAAGTTGTTATAACCTTCGGCACACACTTAGAACATCCCTCCCCATCTAGACAAGCTGGATTCACAGTGTGCCTCCACTCTGCTCATACCCTGTCCCTTGATGCCTGCAGGAGAGCTTTTGGTATCTCTTTTCTTTTCCCTCACAATCACGTATTTCACACTGACTGCAGCAGCCAGTCTCCACACAAAGACCTCAAGAAGAAATGTCACTCACAAAGTATTTCACAGGTTTTTAAGGATGATTAAAAGCTTTGCTAGAGAGAGATATTCACAATCACGTATTCCCTTGCCACTTCAGGGCATATGGCAGAAATAAAAGTTTCTCATGATGGCTTCAATTTGTTTAACTTTTCAGATACACTTTAACAAACACAATTATTTCAGGTACTAATTGCTAATGATTCTCACCAGTTTTCAGACAGCCTCTTCTGGCAAAAAAAATTACTTGTCAGTTTGCTAGAGGGTGGAGGAATAAGTTTATTCCATATCTTCATTCTCTTCCAAATGGATTGTTAAAATTAAGCAGAAAGAAATTGGGTCATTTTATGCTATTTTTTGAAACATGTTTTGGTACCTTTTCATATAACAAAAAATATATTAATTTGTAACACATAAAAGTATATGAGGAGTTCAGAAGTTATGATGGGCTATGTTTTTAGGGGCCTGGGGAACCACTGGTTTTATTTTTAACTTTTCTCTTTAATATTTTACTGATTCCAAAGACAGATATTCCAAGCGGCATCAGGAAGTGGAAGAACATACTGCATCACTGAAGCTCCTTAAAAAGTTTGCATTCTATGATTAATTTAATAGTTCATACATACGCTTTGCCAACTTTATCTATGACAGACTGAGAGAAAAAGAAAGGGAGAAAAGCGTGGGGACAATAAAGCTAGGGAAAATTGGAGAACTAATCACTGAGGTGCTCTAGAAAAGATTTAAATACCTTCAATCTTGCCTTTGTGGCTTTGAATCTATGTTCTTTTTTCATATGAAACTGTTTCTGCTGAAAGCATCATTCACTTTGTCCTTTGGAGAACCTGAGGTTTTCAGTGCATTGATATTGTTACTTTATATAGAATTCATATAAATATATGTGGCTGTCCCCTTTCATAATATTTTTAGTACTACTTCATAGAAAATAAGACTTTTACCTGCTTTCTACAGGAAAAAAAAATAATGTTCTTTCTGTATTCTTTATATTTTCCTTCTAGAAGGTAATTCAGTAGTGTCTGTATCAGAGGGGATTCTCTTTCCGTTGTTGACCCTGGAATGTCAATGAAAGCTCATTCATAATTTCCTTTCCATGCCATAAGGAAAGATACTTGCTAGATCTACCTTCCAAGGAAATGAAAGGCTCTCTCTGTAAAAGATACTGCCGATGAAAAGGGGATTGTCTAAGGCATATTAGCATAAAACATAAATTTTAATTCACTCACAAAAGAAAATCTAGTTACTGGCAAACCAATGCTGATCAAAAAAGTAATAAAAGCCTGGAAAACACAGGAAAAGTCAGGATTTTTTATCTGGAAACATTACGCCAAGGATATGCAATCTTTTCAGATAGCCTGTAAGAACAGTTTCTGCTCCATTTGTCTTTCAGGAGTGGTCTTAGCTCTTGAAGGCAAATGACACCAATCTTGCAGACTTGGAGACAGTTAGAAAATCATGTTCTGTTCACACTTATCCTAACACCCTCCCAGGCTTGGGGTTTTGTTTTGTCTGGAGTTTGGTATTTTTACACTGAAGTTTTGCTTTTTAAAGGATGTTTTTAGCCCCTGTTTCTTTTATTAAAGATTATACAGCACCTAAAAAAAAGGCACAACAGTGTTTCTTTCTGTAATAGACGTTGAAAAAGCACACAATGTAGCCCTCAGGAAATCTAGTTAAGACCAAAAAATTGCCAACTGTAATGCTAATACATTTTTACTATACAAAGCTGAAAACTACGTTTATAATAGTCTTGACTATGTTATATATAAATTACCCTACTCGTAAATCTTGAGTTTGAGTCTTCTAAGGGAAAATAATTGAACCGTTAAGACACTTTGTCCATGTTAACAGGATAGTGCTGTTATTTACGCTTGGGCCATGCTCAGCTGTGCTGAACATGCATCCTTGAGGAAGCCAAACGCCATCGCTGCCTGTCCTGTGACACTGCCCTGTGACACTGCCCTACACAAGGGGACAGGAGCCAAGCCAGAGCCCTGGTTGGCAAAGCAGCATCGTCTGACTGCAAAGACGCTGGTTTATGGAGGGAAAAGGGAACCCCTGATGGCCCTTGAGAAGGCTTTCAAGGGCTCCTCTCAGCAAATGACCTCCACCTGCACAGCCTTTCGCACCTCAGCTCACAGGCCAAACCCAGGAGACACGATGGTCCCTTGCTGCCCACGGGCCGGCTGGAGAGAGCAGGTGGCTTTACCCTCACCAGCGCTCAGTCAAGCCCTGACTTAACTTTCTAGATGGAGGTGCAAAAGGGATTCCTTGTGAGGAAAACCCTCTCCCCGCAGCTCCCTACATCAGCCCACCCTTGCCATGGTGCCAGGTACTCCTTTTGGGAGAGCAGCTCCTCCCCGCCTACAGCTGTGCTCCACAGAGGAGCGGGCCTCCGCCAGCCCCTGCCAGGGGCGATAACCCACAGCTGGGTACCGGGTTGGGCAATAACCCACAGCTGGGTGTGGGGTGGGGCAATAACCCACAGCTGGGTGCGGGGTCGGGCAATAACGCACAGCTGGGTGCGGGGTGGGGTGATAACCCACAGCTGGATGTGGGGCCGCCCCTCACCGGGGGCACCGCGCCCCCCAGCGGCCCGGCCACGCCTCCCCTCAGCCCGCGGCCGCT